>VYZP01045427.1:0-10014 GCA_013400635.1 Hypocryptadius cinnamomeus
CCTTCCTCCCTTCCTCCCTCCCTCCCTCACCTCTCAGCTTTGCCAGCGGGTCGAAGCACCCCTCTTCCTCCCCAGCGAAGAAGCGGTCACAGTCTAAGAAGTAGGGCCAGGCCATGTCTATTGCATCAAAGGCAGGGAGGCAATTCTTTTTGAGGTTTTCACAGACATGCCTGCAGGGCTTTATGACTTTGTCCTTTTCACACTGTGGGGCCAGCACTGAGCAGCCCAGGAGCCTCAGGTCGGGGTTGCATTCCCCCTGGAGCAAGTTGTGCAGCACGCTGATGAGCAGGTACTCGGAGCTGTACTCAATCACTTCTCGAGACTTCTGGTCCAGAAAGTTGGGATACACCATTTGAGTGTAGGCAACATCAGTACAAGAACTCAGGGCAATATCCACACATTTTGCTATGAAAAGGAGGTGAACATAGGAAACATAACTTTCTTCATTGATATTCTGAGTAGACAAAGAGAACATAACAAATACCATGTCAAATGAACTTATTTCTTTAGCTGTCAGGTAGGCTGGGAATAGTTTGCAAACTGAATTGCATGTTTAAAACCACTTATAGAAAGATGATGAGAAGCATGCTTTCTGGAGATATAATTTGAGCTTAGAAATTTGACCAGAAAATTACCAAGAGAAAGGTGGGAATTTGCTGTTGAGAAAAACTCAGATTCCTGAATAAAAGTGTATTTGTGATATCACTCTCTCCCCTGTCCTTGAATTGTTATATGGATTCTCTGAGTAGGTGTGAGATCCCATAGGTTTTCTTCTTTAGTGGGGAACATACCGCTAAGTTACCTCTTCTCTCTGCTTGGCCCCACAAAATTTGTAGAGTTTAATATCTCTGAAACTACAGACCCTCCACGAAGTTTGACTGAAATTGCCCAGAGATGAAAAGTCATTCTGGTGCTTAACTCACACAAGAGTAGACCCATAATATGATTACTTGTATATTCTCATAAACCCAATACATTTTAATAAATCAGGTTAGGAGGTCTTAGGAAATATAAGTGTTGGTTACACCCTCAAACCACTTAGAAGTGGAAAAGAGTAATAGAAAGACATCTCTTCATAAAATTACTAGCTGTTAAAGTGATGGGTCTGCATTTGAGTGTCCTTCTCTTGGTAATGATTCTGGCTGGTAACAAACACTGTTGTTACAGCAGCAAAATACTGCACTGCGTGAAAGAGCACATTTCTCTTGTGAGAAAGCCCACTGTAGCACCAAAATGAGTATACTTGTCAGGAAATCATGAAGGAATACTTATGGTTTTGAGGTTCTCCAAGAACAGCAAGGAAAGACACTTCATACCTTTCTGTACAGTTTGACATTGACCTGTAAATAAAGAGGAAAGAAAAATCATTACAAGGTGGGTATACATGGGTATACATATCCTCCTTTGTCTGATCTGGTATCTGTTGCAGCTCAGACTGAGCCATACCAGCCATACCAGGAACAAGCACATATTCTCAGCAGGCACATATCACAGAATCACAGAATAGGCTGAGTTGAGAAACCCTATTGCCCCTCATCCACATACAGTTAGGCGCCTAGGAAATTTCACTAATCAAAACCTAGGTGTTTTTTAATCTGGTTAGTCTGCAAGTCCATATGAGTCCTTCTGTACATATCAAGATGTTTTATCAATCTCCTCTAAAAGATCTTTTTGTCCCATATAATGCTGTGGATACCTTTCCTATAAAGCAATTCAGCCTTTGGTAGATATGAAGGGACTTTATTCCTTCCTCGTTCTACTTCATTGTATCTGTAGCAGTTGGGTTTGATCACACTTTTAATAATATCTTAAAGACAATTATTTCCCTCCCCAACTACTCTCACAGGAAAGCTTTTCCAAAAGATCACTTTTCTAATGGCTAGAAATTGCCTTTTAATTTCCTGTTTAAAAGTATTTGTGGCCAGTTTATATCCATTGTTGTTGTGCCAGCATTGTCCTTTAGCTTAAGTAGCTCTCTGCATTCCCTGGTGCATTCCCTGGTGCATTCCTTCACACTGTGCTTGCAAAGAGCCAACAGATCTCTGCTTTCCGTTTACGAGGTCAAATAAATTATGCTCTCTTGATTTTGAAGGAGCATGGTTGGATGACCCAGGAATTGCTTCTTTTGCTCCTGTAGCCAATAATTCTATACTGTCCTTCTCCAATACTGGGAACTAAAGAAACATACTTCTGCCAAGGTATTGGAGTTGCTTTCACCAGTGCCTGATAGGAGCTAAATCACTCTGTGCAAGCCTGAACACCACCAGGTTCACCTTTCTCATGATGTACTGGGGATCTCTTCTATTGCTATATCTTCCAGCTCTCACTGGGGGGGACAGGCATCCCAGCTTCTTGCTCAGTAAACTGAGCATTTATGCTCACAAGACCAAATTCATTATGCTATCCTTTTTTCCTGCTAAAGAGTTTAAACTTCTACTCCTGGCATATTTGCTTAAACGTAATCATCTGCATATGTGTTGCTAATGAGTTGATCATTCTTTAGCCAAATAAAGTCATTGTAATGAGAACCAAATTAACCCTGGGATTTTATCTTGGAGGGAGACATTTCATTGGAAATCAGTCTGGTTCTATATTATGGATTGTAATTGAGTCACATTACCTCATAAAATAAATGAGGCATCAGAACTAGCAGAAGTAGCCCATCCCCAACACCAACAAGTTCTGTTAAGCAGCAAGCTAGAAAAAATTATATCCATACAAATTCCTTTCCTGGCTCAGTATGTTATGATAATTGCATTAAATAATACCTGGTTCATCAACAGTGATGTATCCATTATAGGATTTCGTTGTTTCCCCTAGCTAGGCACAATCCCCTCTGTGAGTGAGTTATTAAGGTCAAGGCATTTCTAAACAAGCTTCATCTCAGCCAGATACTGCATGCAGTGCTACATCTGGGGATAATCAAGGAATAGAATTTTGTACAATGCCAGCTGGGAGAGAGAAAGAAATGATCTCTTGTTAGTAAGAACTCCAGCAATTAATCCTGCTGATAAAATTGGATGTTACTGCCCCTTGAATCTGGATAGTCTTATATACTAACATCATCACACTCACATTTGAGAGACCTTGGACATAAGTCTGGACTCAGCCAAACTTTCCTTACAGAGGGGAAAATGTAGTGTGGAGAGAACTGGCTTGAGTTTAGCCACGTCGAGCAAGGAGAGAGATCTCCATGTATCACCAGAGTCATTAGCAATGAATCCCTTTGTTATCTTGAGGGGTGGATGAGAAATATTTGACACCTTTTTTCCCCTCTCCTGAGCAGAAGGTTAGTGTATTGTAGCTATTATTTTAGACTAGAGGGTTGTATGTGCTGGGCATAGTTCTTTGTGGGTATTTGGGGAGTATGAATGATCTTTCTACAACTGCTCACATTTCCTCAAAGGTAAGAGGCATTTTCCCCTCTGCTGGCTTCAGGACCAAGCTACAAATGTCCTTTTAGTTTCTTTCTCTGACATGCAATGATAAAATAATGAAACTGAGGCACACACAGTCTCCCCAGACACTTTTGCTGTGCAGGAGTGCTATTAGCCATCAGTCAGTTTGAGATGTGGCACAGGCCTGTTCTCAATGGCATCTCAGAATTCTGTCTATTCAGCTGGATCAAAAAGGTGTTCTGGCAACACACTGGAGCAAGCAGAGGAAACCAAAGGGAAAATGCAGCAGGCAGGATCTGGACGTGGTGCTGCCTCTCCTTGCCCCAGCTCCCTGAGCAGCAGCAAACTTGCTGCCTTTAGCAGATGCCTCTTTCTGCCCAGCTGGCCAGAAGGAGAGGCATCAGGAAGCAATGGATAGCTGATGGAAGAGATGTGAAATTCCACTGCTATGCTGTCCCAGGGTTCACCTGAGGACTGCCTCCTTTTGTGAGCAGGAGGAGATGTTAGCACAGGAGAGGGAAAGACAGCTCTGGTTTCAGACTGTGCTACATGTCATCCACACTTTGATATTTTCACCATATCTATACAGGGAGAGGAAATCTATTAAGCAACATGGCCAGTGCTCATTAACAAAGATGCTGACTGAAGAGGATAAATCTATTTTTTAGATGAGGTACCAAATCCATATAAATCTTTTCCATTTGCAAATGAATTATTCATCTCAGTATGTAATAAGCAGAGGTAATTCTGCAACACTCCTGCTTAGTGGGTAAAGCTTTTCCACTACTTGTGATCCAGGGTGCCCCTTACAAACTCAAAGCTACCAAGACTCACTCACTGATTAGCAAAAGCAGCTCCTTGCTGCTGGGTCCTAAACCTGGATCTAAACCTAAATCTAGAGGTAAGCTAAAATTAGGTTTAAGCCTCACACTTTTGCAGCACACTGTGGCATTTTGTCTCTGTCTCTCCTTACTAGAGATATCCATGCAACTTCTTCTGGCCACCTCTCCTCAGCATGCAAGCTGCTGTATGACCCAGGACTGAAACAGCTTGAGATTTGAGGTTGTCAGGAGTCAGTATACATAAAATCAAGAGAGAAAAGGTCTGGCTTATACCAAACCTTGCTTTATAGCCAGCCTTAAATGTGTATGTGTGCTGATGTGGTGTTTTGACTTTCCCAATGTTTCCTAACACCATGCTTACATATGTTTTGGAGGGTGCAGCTCTGCAGGGGCCAAGGATAATTTTGCAGAATGTGTGCTTACATAAATAAGTGTGGATACACGTAGCTGGGCCAGAGCCTGCCTGCCTGGAGAGCCAGCAGCAGGAAGCTCTCCAAGGCCAGCTCCCAGGCTGCAGTTGTATGGTCTGCTCCTGCAACTTTGCACCCACTGGCCTGGGTCTCTGCACACAGAAATCACCAGAAAATCCCCATCCCTGCCCATGACAGCTCATTTGCTCTAAGCTCTGGCAATGCCAGAAGAGTTCAGCCACTCCCTTCCTCATTTTCATAAGAAAAATGACAGGGGCTGATACACAAAGAGTTTCTCAGGTCTCCCAATTCACTTGGCAGGCTTCAATTGCTGCTTCTTCTGTGCTTGAAAGAATCTAAAATTTTTCAATTTTTTTTGTGTAAAGGCTTCCCTGGGTTCAAAGGAAGACAGTGTCACCTCCTCTCAAAGTCCCATCCACCAACAGGTTGGTACAGAGAGACCTTTTTCTTCCTGACCCAGAACAGCCTTTTCAATTTTTTATGTTTATTTTTGTACTCTAACTATTCCACCAGAGCTACAAAAGTCCTTTCAGTAGCACAGCTTCTATTTAAGATTATGGATAAAATAACTTATTGAAGAGGAGAAAAGCCATTTCAAGCTTTCTGAGCTCTCTCTATAAAACACGCTTCTGGTTTTAATTTGCAAAGGCAAGCTTGAAAATCTACAATGCAGCACATACATATTTTACTGCCAAGCTTACATTTTTTCCCCTTGATGATTCAGCACCAAAGGAAGCAAGCTGCTGTGATTAACCCTAACCCAGACAACAGAGCTCAACAACTACTTCTAGTACCATGGGCTGGCCAGTTGCCTTTTCAAGAGCAAAGCCAACAGGAGACTCGTGAGATTGATGATCTGGAATAAGCCCAAGGGCAAGTTTTAAATCTGAAATATCTAAGTCATTCAGTGAGGCAGATTGCTAGGGGGTGTGCTGGTCAGTACAGATCAAAATAGATGAGATACTTTATATTGTAAAGACCAGCATACACCCTCACAGCTCTCTGGGCTTCTTACAAAACTTTTTTAAACTAGAAGAACACATGTATGCATTTTAGTCTGTTTATAGTCAAAGCCTCCACGTTTCCAAACAAAGCATTTCAGTTTCTTATCACATTGCTATTACTCTCCTGGCTGTTTCTCATGGTTCATCAAGTCAGTCTTTCAGTGATATTCTGCCTTTGTGACTAAAGAGACAAAACTTAGTATCAGCAGCAAGATACAAACACTGGAAAAGCAGCTTCAAGTGGCAAAGCATAACCTTCCAGAGCAGCTCCTAGCTACAGCAAAAGGACAAGGGCAGGATAAGATCCATTATATAACACTTAAATGGATCAGAATCATCAGGAGAAGGGGGTGGAAGGAGTGGAGATGTAAGGGGACTAGTGGCAGAGTAATGAGAGAGCTGAGCAGCTCAGGCAGGGGGAGAATGGTTGAGCAGAAAGCCCAGAAGAGAAGGCAGCCACACACCCAAGGCACACATGCAGAGGTAGAAGTGAAGATTCCCAGTCACAGAGAAGAAATTCCAGGAAAACTGGAGGAGAGAGGAGTGCTTGCAAAAAGCAGCCACGTGGTTAACTCCATTTTCTGGATACATCAAATGTTTTGTGAGAAGAGCACTGAATAGATGTTATTAACCCTCCAGCAACTGCAGTAACTGCCTGGGGGAGGGATGTGTTTGAAGCAGGCAGAAGCAGTGCCCAAGAGTTCTGCGCAGCCCTCCTTTAACCTTGCTCCCTCACTTGAAGAAGCCTGAAAGCACCTGAAAGAGATTAATGCTCCTCTGCCTTTATTTTGCATAGCAAGACCACAGCAGGATGATCCAAGCCAGTGTTCATTGCCTATCACGCTTCTTTCTAACCCACCTGCTGCCAGCATTCAGTTAAACATCCATTTTTATTGAATTACTGAAGGTGTGCCCACAGCAATGACACTGCAATCAGCTCTTTCAGGATTGTTTCTCTCTCAGGACTGCTCTGGAGCCAGTGAGAAGGTGCTGCAGCTTTTCCATGGGTGATGTAAGGTCACAGCCTGCAGAGCACAGGTCAAAATCTGTGCAGATGCACACCAAGACCTGTCACATAGCAAGGGCACAAAGACAGCCATAGTGGGCACCAGTAATCCTCCCTTGTTTCTAGTTGTTCAGATGCAACTTAAACATGTTGCAGTTGTAGGTGGTGCCTAAAAGAACTGATGAAGAGTATTTCTCTCTGTCTGTCCCCACCACTGCCTTGGTGCCTCTAATGACTCTGGTGTCACCCCAGCTGTGTCTCTGGCAGGTAAGTGCTGCTGCAAGGAGTCCTTCAGGAGTTGAAAATCCTGAATATAAACATAATTCCCTGAACAAAACCTACTAAATGCCTGTTTTTTTGGCCTCAGTTGAGATCTTTTCCAAGTTGCAAGGGAAAAATTACCCATTGGGAGAACAAAATGCAACGAAGATGATGACAACAAAGTGGGCCAGCAGTTGCCAAATTGGCTGAAGGCTTCACATATGACAGGGCTGCTGCTGAACAAGGATTTCCTGTGCAGCAGGATGATCTGGAGACATATGGAGATCACCTCTCAGGGTCTGATCAGTGAAGGAAGAAGAAAAAAGCTCAAATCTGGGGGATGATGGCATTAAAAAACAGCTGGGGTAAGAAGGTGGAATAGGTCAGAAAATCTCTACAACTATCATCTAAAGGATCTTTTTTTTTGCCAGGTTGCCTGGTGAAGGATGAAAACACTTATCAATCAGGTAATCTGGGTCTGTGATGCCCCCATAGCTTTAATTTGTGACCATGCACTCTTTACAGCTCAGTTCCCATGGTTTAAGGATGTAGTACTCTCCAAGTGCTTTGGCCAACAACGTACCACAGTCAGAAGCTTTCCTTTAAGCAAGCCCAACTCTGTTGAATGCCATGGGACAGAGGATCATGCCTGAAAAATTGAGGGTTTTATCTTTTCTGCCACAATCTTTCCAAAACATTTGCCAAAATATCATCCCATCCTCTTTAAACAGTGTATCCATCCCCCTAGACCAACTCTGCCTTTTCTTTAGTTTAGAAGTATGAGGACTATTATAATTAACATCACATCTGATTCTTCTGTAAGTAGAGTTTTATCCAAATGTGGTACTTTTATGTTATAAAAGATTGACAGTTAATTTAACAACCTTGACTTAAACCTGTGCCTTAATCTCATATTGTCTCCTAGATAAATGTATCCTATTATAACCCTAAAAATTGGGTGTCAGTTATATCACTGGAGTTACACGAGTGTAAATGAAGGGATTGAAATTTCAGCTTTATTTCTGAAGTGGACAAAGTAACCCCAAGTCCTAAACCCCACTGATCTGTGACAGCTGCATCCAACTGGGAGGATGACCAAACAAGATTCAGCAGTCATAAAAACCCTGGGTCATAAAAGCCCAGCAAAGAGACTGGGAGATGGCCCACCAGCCTCAAACATCACATTCACAACATGATAGGTGACTTCTGCACAGTACCTCCATGCTCAGCCCTGCATCAGGCAATAACGCATGACATTTATCCAGCATTTGGCCCACGCTTCAGAAGGGATTGGCTCTCACATGGCATCAGCAGCCCAAAGGGGACCATGGCAGCTGTCAGCCAGCCAGCATCCTCAAACACTGTGACTGTGTGAAGGGAGGAGGTAGTGTCTAGAAATGTTATAGGGGATCAACCATTAGTGTTATTAAGTCTTGCTAAAAGCCTAGCTGTGACTAAGAGCAGTGGGATTTTGTTCAAGTTTTGACTATGTATGCACACCCCCACACTTTAAAGATGTCTGCACAAGTATTCTGAAGAAAACTGCCTTCAGATTAAAATAATGTATAAATCATTTCAGCAGTATAAGGAGATACCTGTGCATTTTATTTTCAATCTAAACTTTCCCCTCATAAGTGTCTGCTTCTGGTCCCATCTGCCATGTTAAAAGGAGCTGAAGGCCAGTGTTGCTAAAACAATAATTGTGTGGAAATCCTAGAGCCACTGGCAGGAATTCAGCAGAGCTCACATGATTCAGTGATGACAACTGGCTTCACAAAGAGCAGGAGTTTCTCATCTTGTGAGTGAGCATGATGTAGACGCTAGTTGTGCATTTTTTTGTTTTGACACAACTTGGACACATCCATCTCAGGTCCAGCCAGTGAGATTCCTGCAGCCTGGGCTTTCCCACACGTGGCAGCACAGTCCTGTGGCCATGCTCCATGTCAGCACCTGCCAGTGCTGGGGCGGGGGGAAGACCCCAGCCCACTGCCAGGTCACTCAGTGCAACCACAGGAGCACAGGAGCAGCAGCAGCTGGAGAGGCACTGCCTCTCTGTGTGCACAGGTTTCACCAGGAAACCAGCATGAGACATCCACAGCAGGTGAACAAATTTGCTCAGGTCCCGTGGACCGGGGCCAGTGTGAAGGTCATAGGAGGAAATAACTTCTCCCTTTTTTTGCCTTTTACTTAGCAAAAACTGTGGCACATTGTGGAGTTTGAAGCTGCAAAGAAGAGGGGAAAGGTATAACATCTCAATGTGAACATGCTTTTTCTGTCAGTCTGACAGTCAGTCTTACTCAATGTCATAGCTCTGAGAGGAGCCAGTGTTACAAAATCTGTTCTGGGCTCCAGAATAAATACTGTAATTGTCCCCTGCCCCCTGCCCTGGCAGTTTCTCACTCCTCATCTCTCTTCCTTGTACCTCCCCACTGTCTCATCTCCACTGGCTAAGGTCCGAGATCCTCAGGATGGGACAATGTCTGTCTCAGGAGAAAGCCATAATGATGAAAACAACAAGGTGCTTGGAAGAGGAGGAGATCCACAAGTGACAGTGTGCCAACCAGCACTCTGGCTGCTCTCCTACCCCCACAGCTTCAGGTTAATCAGCTCCACTCCTCTGGACTCCTGCCTGGAGAGCAGGGGGCTCAGGGGGACCTTCTCCTTCTCTACAATTGCCTGAAGAGGCGTTGTAGTGAGGTGGGGGTCAGTCTCTTCTCCCAGGTAACAAGTAAAAGGATGAGAGGAAACAGCCTCAGGTTGCTCTAGGGGTGGTTTAAGTTGGATATTAGGAAAGATTTCTTCACAGAAAGGCTGTCAATCTTTGTAAGAGGCTGCCCAGGGAACTGGTTGAGTCAGCATCCCTGGAAGGATTTAGAAGATGCGTAGGTAGATGTGCTGCCGAGGGACCTGGTTTGGCGCTGAACACGGCGGTGCTGGGTTCATGGTTCAACTCGAAGACCATAGCGGTCGTTTCCAGCCGTAGCAATTCCACGGTTCCATCTGCCAGCCTGTGCCCCTGTCCGAACCGCCCTTCAAGCGCTGGGGCAGGGCTCGGGAGGGCGGCAGGAGGCT
>VYZP01045427.1:10029-20548 GCA_013400635.1 Hypocryptadius cinnamomeus
GAGGGCGGCAGGAGGCTCGGGCAGCCCCGCGGGGCCTGAGGCAGGCCCGGCCGGAGCCTCCCGAGCCGTGCGGACGAGCCGGGGCGCCGCACGGTGGCACCACAGACGGCGGCGCGGCCCGGGCGGGCCGGGCGGGCCTGGGGCGGGCCCTGTGAGAGCCGGGGGTTTGCACCCCCACTGCAACACCCGGGTACCCCCGGCCCGGGGTTGCCCAGAAAAGCGCTCTCTGAATGCAAGTAACAGGAAAGGAAAGGCTTTGTCGCTTTTAGCATCACTATTGATAAAGGGGTTTTCGCCGTTATGCCCCATTCTGGAAGTGTTCAAGGCCAGGCTGGATGGGGGCTGGAGCAACCTGATCTAGTGGGAGGTGTCTGTTCAAGGCAGGGGGCCTGGAACGAGATGACCTTTAAGGTCCCGTCCAACCCAAACCATTCTATGATTCTACTATGCAGCCTTAGCCTGATTCTGGTGGCATCACAATTGTAGAGTTGTCCCCAGCTGCAAGGAAAGTCACCTGTTTGAAGACATATCACTTCAGTCTGCCTCTGTGAGTTTTTAGTTTTGTCAATATTTATAAAGCACTTCATTTAACTAATTACCACTGGACTACATCAGTCAGTATCAGAGGTGCACCACTTGGATAAAGAGGAACCTGTTTTATTAGCTCCCTCTGCAAAAGCTTGGCCATTTCTCAGAGGAAACATGCTAAATTGTACTTTCTCACCCAAACCATAGGCGAAGAGGCCAGTTAAACTCAAGGGTCTGACAATGGGACCTCGTAGCATCTTATCTGAGAGAGACAGAGCTTACTGCCTGCCCAGGGATACAGGACACAGCCAGGGAGAAGGCATCTGCTCTCTCTCAGTGCCACAGCTCCCAACTGCTGCCCAAAAAGCTCACCACATAGTGTATGATGCCTGTGTCATTCTGGAGCTGGATGACAGTAATCATTTCCTTATTTTTCTTAACAGAAAAGCACAAACCATTTTCAAAGGATCTTGGTATTGTAAATCATGTTTCATTTTGGCTTCTTATTAAAAAAAAAAAAAAAAAAAAAGGCAAAATGAGTCACTGCAGAACAAATACCACCAGGAAGCCTGCAGAAAGCAGCTCCAGCCTTGCTGGGAGTCAGACAGTTGTACTGGCTCCTGCTGTTCTTTCCTGCAAGAACAGCTCCAGGCTGGTCTCCTCTTACACGGCACTGCAGGTCTGGCCACTGGGATACAGCAAGACATACACAATGGATCCCAAAACAGGAGAGAAAATCCCACTGCTACAGCTGAAGATACAGCCTATGCCCTGAACGCTGAGAAGAGACCCCTGCAAGGTCCATTTGTGAACATGTGCGTCACTTCAGGCCCCTTTCGTTTTGTGTGGCCTGACAGGATCTTATCCCCCCTTTAGAAAAGAAAGACCCTGGAGAAACCTGTCAGGTCTCTCAACGTCCAAGCTGCTGCTTTATTGTCTGACCCAACAGCCCTCCAATGTGCAGTGTGTTCCCTATGTGGCACACAGTGTGGTGCCATTGACAGCTCTCTTTCCCTACCTCTAGGCATCCCTCTAGCAGCATATTCAGCTGCCTTTCTGCAAGCCCTGCCCTAAAGGCACCACAGCTGCCAACACACACAAAACACTCTCAGAGTCACCCCTCAATGATCTATACATTTGTGGTTGCCAGGATTAATATCCCATGGCAAGACTCTGATCAGCTGGAACTGGAGCAGAATCATACCTCGCAGAGAAAGGTCATGCTGTAAACCACACAGCCTCTTCCTGTAATTGGCTGTAAATAGTCTACAACTCTTCTCTTTGTGCAGCTTTATCCAAAAATAAAATCCCTTTAGGCTGTGGTAGACCTCACTTTGATGTTCATGGGAACAGCACTCTCAAATTATATGCAGTACATGGCACATGGACTGTACTGTGTAGCAGTTCAAGCCAGTGACAGTCTATGGCTTATATTTAAGCACTGAAATATAGTTGAATTTCCTTGGGTAGCATTAAGGTCAGTTTCAGGTTAACTTATCTCTTCCTGTAATCCCATAAAATAAATATTTTTCTGACTCATTTTAAGTTTAGAGTCTCTGAAAATAGTTTTCCTGGAATAGACCTTGTCACTACACTGAAATTCATGTCTCCACTGTCGCCACATAATTAAGCACACTTGATTAAAAAAAAAAGTATTTTTAAAAGGCACTGTTAATATATTTTATTAGCCAAGTTTTTACTGAATCAAAACTTTCAATTAATTTAGAAGCATGTTCCTGTTTAACCTTTATTCTAAAGGGTAAATCTGCTTTTCCAGCCTATCAACTCAAACAAATTCCATATTGCTTATAGCAAGCTAAAACACACCCTACAGCTGTCAGATCCTAATAAATCTCATACTTTGGACTTGAAAGAAATGACCTAAAGCTAAATGTAAGGAAAAACTTTTTTTCCTTAAGCAGAAAAGTATACAGAAGGTCAAAAGGTCACCTTCTTGCAATCTGACTACCACATTCCTAGAAGGCAAAGGCCAGAGATGAGGTGAACCTTCTACATTCCCCATAAGAGTGAGGGGGGTCCTTACAAATGGGAGCTCCACAGATTGACAGAAAGACACCTCTGTGACAGCCTTAAAGAGAGTGATGAAGAACCTTTCTGTTCCCTTACATCACAGCCTTGTTTTTCTGTTGCACACACCTCCCACCTTCCCATCCATGCTTCCCAAGCACAGCCCCAGTGTCACCACCAGCAGTATGCAGATTTCCAAAGAGTTGATCCCCCTCATCTCCAGGGGAGAGTGACAGCTCCTGTCTCCCTCCCCTTGGAGCTGGAACATTTTACTTTTCTCCAGGAGAAGGAAGAAGAGAAGAAGGAGGGCTTTTGGGGTGGTTAGCCTTACCTAGGGTCTCCTGGCCGGTTTCACAGTGAGGTGCTGGCTTGGTGGCCCTAAGCAGCCCACCGAGGAGGAGCAGGAGCCTCAGGACCATGCTGGAGCCCCTTGCACAGGCAGCACAGTGATGTGGCACTCACTGCCTGATGGAGTGACTCCTCTGCTGAGCCTCAGCGCGGCTCTGGCTCTCCGAGCTGCAGAGGAAATCAGTGCACTGCAAGGGCATGCCCACGTCTCACAGTGTGTGCAGTCCAGGCGTCAGATTTCAGCTGCATTTGAGCTTGGAAAGCAAAAGGCTTTGAGACAGAGAGGGAGGAGGAATGAGCTCCCCCTCCCCTCTGCCTCCTGACCGTCTCCCTCTTGCAGCCTGGTTTACAATTCCATAAACAGTTTGAGCAAAGGGGGGATCCCGCAGGGTTGTGGCCCCCACTGTGTCCCTTTGGTCTTCATGCAGCACTTTTCCTAAGGGACGAGGGACATTCATGAATGTGTGTCTCCCTGAAGCCAAGAAAGCTGTCTGGAGGGAGCAGAGGGAAGAGACAGAGAAAAGCAAATAACTGAAAGCAACTTTCCTCGAACTGTGGTATTTCATCACATACTTAGCTGCAGGTTTAGAACATAACATGACAGTGGAAGGACTCTGAGCTGCATCCCTCCAGCACACAGAGAATGGGAGCACACAGGACAACCACCAGGATCCCCCTCTGCATGCTCCTCCTGGGCATTTTACTCAAGATAAGATTGAGCTGTCTGGAGGGATTCCAGTATTTTCTGTCTGTTCTTAAAAAATAATAATTTCACAAATGTGTAAGTAAGACTCCAGGACAGCCATATAAGGTTTAAACTACTGGACAGTAAATCTACATTAAGTTGGTAATAAATTGATCTTTTAATTTTCTTGTTTGGTTGGTTTTGGTGGGGGTTTTTTCAGTATGTAATAGAGAAATATGTATTGTATGTTTTTATTTCTGTGCCACAGGTATGGTGGAGAAGCGTACCTTATTAAGATGCAAATTCCTCATTTCTTACCTACACATCAGCAAACATCCCATATCATAGAAAAAAAAGGGAATTTTTCTTCAAAAATCTAGACCTAAATAGACCAAAGAATCCTATCTTTTTCAGGCAGTGCATGTTCCTTTGAGAACAGATACCTGCTTACACAGGAGAGCAGAGAATCTGTCCTTGCAGGCAGAGCATGCTGGCTCCTGCTGCTCAGTATTGGAGATCAGTAGGGAGTTATGGTGCTGTATGATAATGTAATCAAATGAACCCCCCATAGGGAAACCACTAAAGAGGCTGACAGGTCAGGAGAATGCTGTGTGTGTCTCAAAAAGTAATTGATGTCTCAGCTCATTTGCAAGGGATGAATTGAGAAGCTCAGCAGTCAAGTATGTCCTCTGCTTCCAAGCTCTGCAAGGCAGGTTGGCTTTTTATCTCCAGGATTTCCTTCTAGATCTGGAGACTGCAGAGTCTGCCCTATCTAAACTGACTAAACAGTACCAAAGCCTATCAGGATTCAAAGAACAAAATTCCAAGGACAAGAATACTATTTACCTGCCTTATTTTTTGTCCTGATCACACAGCAGTGTGGCTGGACCCTCAAGGAAAAAAAAATAAAAAAAAAAAATAGCAACAAAGCACTGGAAGTGTGGCCTCCAAGGGAAGGAATACTTCACCTTCTACCTAGCTCCCCAACTGACTGCTCTACCAATCTGCCACACTTGTACCTGATGTGCTCAGGTACAGCTGAGGCTGTGTCCAAGCCTGAGGCTTGCTGTGTGCCCAGCCTGTGCATTTTGTGTTAAAAGGAAAGAAGAAGCTGCTCAGAACTAAACAAAGTGATGTGGCTCAATTTTTTGCAACAGCAAAAGACAGAAGAGGTTATACCTACAAACAGAAGCCAACCCTCAGCCCTTGGAAATGTTCATGTTTTTACTGCAGTTTTCTGCAGCCCTTGAGAGTGTGAGGGGAGATTCTGTCGCATACATCCCAATGCTTGTGGTGGTGAACTCTGCTGCAGAGCTAATCCTGTACTATCTATAGTCCTGTCAGCTTTTCACTTTTTTGTTGGCATGTTTTTCTGCCTGTATTTTCTCTGTTTCCTACCCTCCAGCCTAGGCACTATGTCCTTGTGAGTGATTTCTTACCTCCACTGCACTTCAGTCACCATTGCCAATGTAGATGCCACATAGTTTGGGATCACGTGTTTTAAAATGTGGTTGATGTCATTATTATCGGATATTAGAAGTGAATTCAGACCATGCAGAACTTATGATGGGAAGGAGTTAAGGGAGGCTAAGAGCAGGAAAATCAGAGGAGATTAAACGGCATGGCTGCATGCAGGTATGCTGTGTGTACACTTGTCTGAGTCCTGTGCCTGATCACTGAAACCCAGTCTATTTTCACATTCAATTCTTTTTTTTTTTTTCTCCCGCTATGCAATCTCCCTCTCTGATCTAGGTATGCAAGCTGAATGGTTAAAATGCCAGCAAGCTGAGAGACTGAGGTGTAAGCTGCAAGGTCTAGGTGTCAGCCTCTGGAGAGAAGTAGGAGGGTTTATATTTCCCAAGTGATCACAATCCTGTGTCCATGTGTGTGCAGGTGTAGGTTGCTAGCAAACTTCAGTCTGGATTAGCAGGCAAGTAGGAGAGGACTTACCTGAAAAGACTTGAGGTGTGGATCAGTGTTTGAGTAAAGGGCGCAGGGTGCAGACATAACCTGAGAACTTGTGCTGATGTTTGAGAAGTCTGTGAGTGTGAGCATACCTGTGAACCCAGAGTGGGAGCATGTGTGCTTTCACCAGTGAGCCTCCAAACTGAGCAGCCACAGAGGGACAGCAGGACTGGGCTCTGTGCACTTATGTGAGTGCTGGTGGCAAACCAGCTTGTCTGGAATCATGTGTGTCCTTGCCACCATGGGACTCACTCTCATTTCTGTCTGAGCTTGCACATGTCCTCGTTGCCTGGATGACACCACAAACATCACATCCTTCACAACCTCCACTGTATCAACTAAATAAAGCTGTCAGTAGCTGGCAAGCTCCAAGCTTCTTTGTTCCTCAGCTTCCACAGACTATTTACATTCAATCAGGGTGTCTATTTGATACCAGGATAAAAAAATTAGAGCATAAGTAGGATAGATGGGGGCCTAAGAATGACGTTCAGGTAATTAAAAACAAAGGTAAATTTATCAGTTTATCACCACCATCTATAAATGTTTCCATGCTTCCACACCCTAAGGTACAGAAAACAGAAGGTCTGGAAGGGTTATTTCACTTTTAGCTTAGATTGCCTGTTCTTTTCTTCCTTTCCAAGGGATTTGATCCCAGGCTTTACAGTGTGTCTTTCTGTGAAGGTTTGTCATGTTTGTCACCTCTGGGTTCCCCTGTAGACCTGCACCTTTCTGAGGGGAACAGTAGTTCAGTTACTGCTCTTACCACTTACACAGTATTTCCAGCCATCCAGCATTTCTAGCTTGTCTGGTTTTTTTCAGCCCATCATAAGCAGTTTGTGTATATCACTTCCCCTTCTTGTACTTTTGTTGTGTGTTTGCACTAACTGTATCAAATGGTACTAGCAGGAATTGCACAGCTTCATGACCAAACCTAAAAGCATTAAAAGCACCTAGGAAAGGGATGGTTGGGAATAGGGGGATTTCTTAACCTCCCTATTTTCATTTCTGAGTTCAGTAAATCTTCTCCTCTTAGGAAGTTGACAAGAAGTTCTGGCTTAGGGTTAAATATGCTATTTTCACCCCTATTCTAAAAGAATCTTAAAAATGAACCAGTGAATCCCAGACTGTTAAGCAGATGTAACAACATCACCTGGGATCCATCAGTTGCATTTGAATCACTACAATAAAGGTAGATAATTTCACTAGCTGCTATTGCTGACTGTGTTTTCCTGATCTGACCTTTTTGTTAGCCTGCAGTCCACAGTACAGCAGCAATCCTCAGACTGGACTAAATACCAAAAATGGTTTATGTCCTTGGCAGGTACTCAAAGTGGGATTAAATGCAGTACATTTAACTTGCTTGCATTCTCATGATTCTTGCTATTGTAAGAGAAATTTAGCAGAGGACTATCTTAGATTTAGACAGGGTTTCATTACCTGATTCTTTTTTATTTTGACTCTGCTGAGAGGAGATTGAACATTAAACAGAAGCAGTGTTAAACATTAAACAGAAGCAGTGTCTAGATAACTTTTCTGAAGGACAAACAGACAGAGACCAGATGAAAATGCTACTTCATGGCTTGTTATTCTCTCCCCTACTAGGTGCTAGTGAAGCTGGCAGAAAGTGTTTGGCAGCACGTCACATCTGCTCCAGCACAAAGTCAGCAGCTGTGGTTTTAGGACTTTACAGTGGTTTAAATTAATCCAGGAGGTATTTTAATTGCACAGAAGCAACCAATTGCATTCTGTGGGTTTTGGTTTTTTTTTTTGTTCCCCTCCCTTTTCCAGTTTCTGCAAAACAGGGCAGAGAAGAGGAACTGGTCTCAGGACAGACAGGGAGTAAATCAGCAACTTCCTACAAAGCAATAGCAATATTTTAAAAAATCCAACGCTATTCTACCTCTCTTTGCAACACCTTACCTCCCTATGAACAGATTGAGCTCCATGTAACAGCAGAGAACTGAAAAGGGCCCACAAGGGCTTCTCTTTCAGCTTCTAGATGCTAAGTTAAAAAAGGAAAACAGATTTGTTCTCCAAACAAAGATTTCTAATTCAAATTTACATGCATCTGGATAAGAGAGATGGCTAATTTCTTCTGAAGATACACAGGCTATACTGAGCTTTGCACTTAAACAGATATTTTGGGATGTGTCTCTGTGCCTTCTGGCACCATCTACATTCCACTTGGGGAGGTTTTAAGTTTCCCTCTGAGTTTTTTCAGTAGTACCTTTTATCTCAACTTTCAATTTGTTCCCCTTATGACCCACAGGATTAAAAACTTCATTTTAGAAACTGCCACACATAAACATTGAATGCTGGAAATTTGATTGAGAGACTATAGAGAAAGGACCACAAGAACAAGTTTTCCTGTTTTCCTACATGCTTTACCCTAAAATTTTAACCTAGAATGGATCATGGACTGCAACTGCCTACATGTCTCAAATACTTCAAAATTCCCTGTAGCCTCTACCAGTTATTTTTCATCATTATTGATCAAGTACATATTTGTACCAACTCACTAAGGAGAAAGAATAATGCTCCAGTAAACCTCCTCAGTGTGACCCACTTTCACCATACCCAAAAAATTAAATTTCCTGCAAAATTGGTCTTCATTTTTTTTTTTTAATTTTGACATGTCTTGCCAATTTCTTCCCCCCGGTTTTTCCTCATAAGCTGGAAACAAAAGCAAGCAATGAGTGGGTGAGTTTGTTTCCCTCGCTTAATATTATAGTCACAGATACATCTTTCCTTCCTGATTAAATATAATACATGTTAAAAAATGCAGCTCTTGAAAAATATTTAAATTCAATACAAGTACCGTCAGTGATAATTAAATTCTGGTTTTATCTTCTGACTTGTCACAGATTAACTAAGTCACTGACCCACAAAATTAGTTGCTTATACCACATCCAGGTGATTCACTGAGCTGATCCTATCATAACACAGAAGAACACAATTAAAACTGGAAAAGGCCCTACCATCCCCAAAATATTCAACTGGCTACATGCCTTTCTTTTGGCCTACCCTTCATGTGGTCTCCGTGCTTGTTTGAGTTAATCAGCAAGAAATGAAGCCGCTCAGAAAGTTTCTTTTGATGACAGGAGAAAATGAT
The DNA here is from genome assembly GCA_013400635.1 of Hypocryptadius cinnamomeus. Taxonomy (NCBI): domain Eukaryota; kingdom Metazoa; phylum Chordata; class Aves; order Passeriformes; family Zosteropidae; genus Hypocryptadius; species Hypocryptadius cinnamomeus. The sequence goes on from VYZP01045427.1 coordinate 18,696, forward strand.
ATCTAGTTAAAATTCATCCATGATCAAAGGCACCAATGATACAAAAGACTGGAAAGGAACCTGGCACCAGATGGTAGAATGAGACCACAAAGGGACAACAGTAATAAATATGGTTCTATATCCAGCAGAACATGTGCAAAATAGCATGCACTGATCATCAGATCCTGCTATAAGCACACAATATTATTTAAATTTAATCATTAAAAAGATAGGGCTGCCATAAGGACCTTGTTATCCTCTCAAAGGCTGCCTCTTATTACTCCCACATGTAAAGTAGCAAAGCAGGATTACTGCTGAGGGGTTACTGGTGATGCATTTTGCTGTTTTTGTTCAAGATGAGGCCCAAAGGTGACTCTGCCTGACTCCCATAAAGCAAGAAAAATAATACAAATATGTTCGTGAATCATAGAACTGAATATATAACAGCTACAAGGAAAAATGTGTGCTCAAAAAAGATCTGTGCTGAGAACTAAAGATCTTTCTTTTCTTCTGATCACAGATGGAGTATTAAAAATTAATGTAAGTTCTACCAGAAAAGAACTTGACAGTCCTATTTTGAGACTCATTTCACTTCATCTCTTCTCCCTGTCTCACAGAACATTAATGCCAAAACATTCAAAAGAAGTTCTCTGGGGCTTGCTTTTCACATTCACAGAGGTGCTGGGAAGCATTTTGAAAAAGTGTGTAGTTTGTAGATACCCAATGGGGGAAATACTTAAGAGACCTTGAAGCTTTCAAAGCAGATCCTTGGCACTTTACAAATTAAAAATAAGGCCCTCCAAGGCTGGCACTCCCCAGAAAACTGGGAGTTCGTCTCAGATAGCAAGAACCAGTAGCCATTTCAGATGACACTAGCATGACAGCTCTGAGGATTTTAACTTCACTTTCAGAAATACACTTCTGAGACACAAGTCTGACTTAATACCAGGAGAAAAATGGTGTTAAATTAGTCAATATACAATGTTTAAAAATATATTTAAGCACTTTAAAATTACATAGCAGTATACTGAGAATCTATACCATGATAAATATCTGTGCCATGATAATATATGTCTTAATATTTGGTTTTTTATATCAAGGTTCCGACTCTTCAGAGTGGCACAGCCTGTAAAAAATAAACAGAGAGTATTTTAAAAGATAAGGGTTTTTAGTTAAAATTTTATTTTCTGCATTTATTCAAAGACTTTACAAAACACCTATTAGTGTATCAAAACATCTACCAGTGGAAGCTTCAGACCAATTGATGATAAAATCATCAATTTTTTTCCTCGACAATCCTTGGAAGACAATATCTGTAGCCTGTGGTATTCAGGCGTGCTCTACTCATCATGTTCAGATTCAAGATGTGCTGAATTGCCCACAGGCACCAAAAGTACTGGACAGAGATATCAGAAGGGCAGAGACCAGGTTGGAGGCTGTCCTGGAGCTCATGCAGGATCCCATGCTGCCAGGATTTTCAGCAGCACGATACCCAGCCCCACAGAGCCATCACAAACAGCCTGCTGACCCCAGTGCTGTTCACCCAGCTTCATCAACATCTGCATGGGCATAACTCACGCCATGCAGAGTTCATTCCATCTGCACAAGGGCAGGTAATTATTTGGGGGGCGGGGGGACAGCACCTCCTGGCTCTCCAAGCCATTTGTAAGAAACTCATTGGTTTCTAGATTTCTATTTCAAACGTAGGTTTGAAGTCCTGTGTGGGGAGGGCAGGGTGGTGGTGCTGTGTCACTTTCAGGGCTGCCTCCTGGCTTGTCCCAGGGTCCACTAGAGAGCTACAGAGTCCTGCAAGCACTGCCACGTGCCATCCTTCAGTCAGGCTATTGTGCATTCAGTGACATGAGAAGCATGAG
>VYZP01045427.1:21940-32940 GCA_013400635.1 Hypocryptadius cinnamomeus
ACTATGCATCCACATGGGGTAGGTTGCATTTCCATCCAATCCTCCCTGCATTATGCTTATTAGGACAGTAGGTGGGTAGATTTATGGAAGCTCTAACAATAAGAATTTTATTTTTATGAGGAATTCATGCTGAATACCTTGATTCAGCCATAAATGGAGAGCTGGTAATTTTATCTGAAAGTGAGACTGTAACAGTAGTCATATTATTACTCTCTATACAGAAATTGGTAGGCTGTAATCCCAAGGGAAAAAGTAGATTCAGTAAGATTCTTGGGTTTATTCCTTTATCAGTTTGCTTTTTTGAGCACAAAAAGGTGGGGGGCACAGCTTTCTTCCTAGTTTGTTTAATTTGCATTTTGCAATCCTGCTCAGCTGCACAAAATTAAAAACTGAAAAGGCTGTTAGTGGAAAACTGATTAAAGACAACAAAGAAACCCCACAGAAACCCAAAACCACAGGGAAAAAAAAATAGGAAAGAAAAAGTGAGAGTAACATTATAATAGCCCAAGGGAATGCATCAAGGAAAGAAGGGTCTGAATAACCTGCCTTTCAGCTGACATGGGAAACCAGAGGGCACGTAGAAACTTTACAAGCTGATGAAGGTGGAGGAAGCATGGGAATTGACTGAGCTTCCAGCAGTAGATAAGGGAAGGCAGGCTGGCTGAGATGCAAAGAGCAAATGCTGTTCGTGTCTCTGTTCAACTCTAAGGCCAGAGATTAAAATAATGGAGTAGGAGGTAATTTATGAATAAGAAGAATAAACAGGGAGTTTAAGAAGAAAGGAACATACCCTGGGTTGGAATCACTTTTCAGAACCACTGTCCCTGTGTTCCTCTGGGTCTGGAAGAAAGGAGCTTACAAGGTACTCATCAGAGAGAGGAAAGCAGGAGTGTGCATAGCAGCCTGAGAAAGCTCAGGGAGAAAAGGGCTCAGGGGTGTAAGAGACCGAGAGCACTGGATTGAAGGCTCCTCCACAGCCACACCATCTGTGTTTTCAGTCTGCTTGACATCTTTTTTGTCACTTTTAGAAAAATGTACACCTTAGATTACATTTCCATTCAGTGTTGTTAAGGTGGTTCACTAGGGTATACAAGAATGAAACTTTTTTTTTCTTTAATGTAATTCATTCAGTGAGCAGACTTCATAACTGAGGTATCTTACATGACCTTCTCAAAAGATTTCTGCAAATTTAGACTTGGAGTCTACTGATGAAAACCTTCAGGAAAAATCTTGGTTTACCTCCAGTGGAAGTCAGTAAAGTCAGGACCTTTCCCTGAATTTATTTTGTAATTCAGGAAACTTATTTTCTTCCTACCAACAAAATGAGTGGGATGTAATACACAAATGGGATATAAGGAGCCCTCAGAAGAGAGGTAGAGGCATCCTCCCTCCTTTGTGATAAATGCCCTGTCCACTGAACTTCACCATCCTGTACATGGAGTCTGCTCTCTCTCATACACAGCAGCTCAAATTTCTACCGAAATTCCAGCCTGGCCAAGGTGGTGGTCTCCAAGAAGAGAGATCCCAGCCTGAGCTGTCACACCCAGAGGAAAACACTGAAGCTCCATCTAGAAAAGCTCAAAAGGGAGCTGTAACTTCAACACATGCAGCTGTGTTTTATGAGTAAGGGGTGTCTGCCACTCCCTTTTTTGCATGGTGCTGGCACAGCAAGCTCCTCAGGATGAGAGGAGGAGGAGCATCCTATTCTTGTATCCTAAATATCTTTCTCCCAAAAATTCAGCTCCACTGTCAACTCTGAGGTATGCTTAACCATTATGACAAGGACATTTTTAAGAAACTTTGACCAAAAGATCAACAGACAGCTTCAGGATGACCTTATTTGTCTTTCATTCCTAGGTATCTTCTAAACCACATTTCATTCAATTTGGTCCTTTCCTGGCTGTGTGGTCTTTCATCTGTCTGTGCCTCAGGTGTCCTGAGATTAGCAGTTCTAATACTTATCTGGCTTCCAGCTAGGTATTAAGAATAAAAGGATAATGAAGTGTTCAGACTTCTGTGTGAGAAGCCCAAAAGATATTTTAAATGCCGAAAGCAGGCTTCATTAACAGTGATAACAATAAGGGTCTGATTAGCTGAAAAGCCAGATTTCAAGCTGAAAGCCAGTCTGAGCTAAGAACTGCAAGGAGTGATCAGCAGCCTTTTGTAACACAAAGGGCACATGTCACCAATCAACATTTTGTTTTCCCATGATAAAAGACAAATATGAAACATAAGACCTAAAACATGTTTAAATATTTCCATGGATTCACACACACAAACCACACATACCCAATCTCCAGTCCCATGCCATGGAACAAGGGCACTGAGCAATTAAATGGGTTTCAGAAAACATTCTGAAAATGTGCATCAGGGCTGACAGCTGCAAGCAAAGAGAAGAGAGAGGCTGGATATGTAATGACAGGAATTATAAAACTGAAAAGAAGGTGGTAATGAGTCTGCCACTTACGGTCAGGCTTCATTGAAGTACAATTTGAGTGCTATGCCTTGGTTGGAAAAAATCAAATTGGGAAAGTGGGTTAAGTAAAAGCACTCTAGTGTTAGGCATGAGGAGCTTTCTTGGAAAGTGTTTGAAGATTTCAATCCATTTGGTAAAGGAAAGGAGACCTGGAAACTTAAAGATATGTTGGATAGTTTGCTCCAAATTTGCTGGATACAAACTTGTATATGACACAGCAGGATGCAGTGAGATGGATGAAACATGCGCTACAATACTTAGGTTCTGTCCCAAAGGTGATGTTTNCTACAATACTTAGGTTCTGTCCCAAAGGTGATGTTTTTGGGTTTTTTTTTTTGGCATCTTTATTGTCCATAGAGGACTACTCAACAATTTGCACTCTTGTGATAATGGATTGGACACTGAAATGAAGGTGCTTCACTTAAGGCTAAAGGCATCTAGTTAAAAAGTGATGTCAGTGCACTGGAATGATTTGTAGTTCTCAACACTCAAAACTACCTTTAAAACCATATGGACCCTATGACATCCAACATACCTGCTTTGCAATATGTTTCATTTGCATAGAGAATGTATGAGAATCCTGGCTGGGAGCAGCTCGTGGTTCATGCATTGCTCACTTACAGAAAAGAGCAGAAGCACCAAGTTTGCATCATGCACCCTCCTGTCCTGGCAAGGAAAATCTGACATTAAAGGGAGAAGAATCATGGATATGCAGAAATGGGACCAGTCATTTGGCCTGTTTCCCATTCATAAGCCACAGGGAAAAGCAGCTCCAGCTCAGAGAAGGAGCTGGCTGCATATACTGTGCCAGGTGACATTTTGCTCCCCCAGGCTTCTGCTACTGAAAGATATTCATATATTTACAACCTTTCTTAAGGTCATCTCTGCTGTGTCTCCAGCTGAGCCATTAAATATTAATTGGACTACTTTCCAAAAATAAAAAGCAGAATCTCTGATTTACTTGTGTAATTAACACTTCCCACAAACCAGGTGTCCTCCTGAACCAGACTGAACAAGCCATTTGCTCTTCACAATACTGTAATATGCTATGTGCTTTTGAGACAGACACACAGTTGCTTGTTCATTCCATCTGCACAAGGGCAGGTAATTATTTGGGGGGGAAAACGCACCTCAAATACAAAAGAAAATATGCCCTCTAAGTAATGTAATCAAACTTTCCCACTCACACTAGATAGTTCTCTTCAGTTTGTGGTTTGTGTTTGATTTTTTTTTAAGCCTTTCACATAGTGGGGCTTGAATATCATGTTATAGGTATTTTTTTTTTAATAAGGCTCAATGCTGCTAAATTTATCAAAGAGCTCAAATTTTAACCCGCTGTTGTAAAAGAGCATGATCAGTCTCTGGGCATATCGAAGCACTTGCAATAAGAAAATTGGATTGTCACTTAAAATCATAAAGCCATTTAAGTTGGAAATTACTTTTGAGCTCATGGACTCCAGCTGTAAACAGATTTAACCATGCAACAAGCCTAACATTGCAATTAGCTCTGAAATTTAAGTTCAATATCAGCATTACTCACATTTAGACAAAGTAAATATGCATTCAGTAATCACTGAGCTGCACAGATTATTTGCAGAAGTTTATTAGATGCTGATTTACCCAGATGAATAACATGTCTGCTCTTCAGTGAGGCTAAGGAATTTGTGGGGAGAAAATACGCAGAATTGGAGGTCCTCAATGCTCAGCTGCCATCTAAGCTCAGAGACTCTAAAGTTCTCATCCAAGAAAACTAGTTTTGTAGTGAAGCACATCCATCCTGTCAGGATTTAGCAGGCTGGGAGCCAGCTCATACCTAAACCTTTTGGGAACCAGTCTAAGCAATACTTTGACTTTATTGCCTCAGAAACTCAGTCAGTCAGTCTCAGAGCTTACATGGAAAAAAAAAAAAAGTTTTATTTTCTTTTTGAAGAGGTGACCCTCTTTTTCATAAATGAGTACCAGAGCACTCACCTATTAAAATGAGGCACACAGACTCCATTTCCTCCTCTGAAAAGGCAGATTCAAAATGCCATCCTGGATCTTGCCTGAGAATATCAAAATTGTCAGGCTTGTAAATATTTTGGTGAATGTATGTTAAGAATTAAAGTTTAGTGTCTCCTCATTTGCATAAACTAATTAAAGATTTGTTGTGCTGCAGAGTTTATACCCTGCCTTCCATTAGGTGGAGGATGTCATTCAGGGGAGGTGCAGTTCTCAGCTCCAGTCTTTGCAGACAAAATACAAGTTTGGAGAAGATGAGAGGACTTTATGAATTTGAATTGCAACCAGGAGCTGAAAAGTCACAGCCCAGGAAATTTTTGGGGGACCTACTCCTTTGAGAAATTTTCTTGTACACTCTTTTAAGAACTTGCCATCCTTTCCCCTCAGCCACAGGAGGGTGAGACAGCAGCTCCTGCTAAGGAAATCACCATTTCAGGCAGTTCTTGCTCACCCCTGTGGCATTTCCACCTCCCCAACACACCTGCTGGGTATTTGCCAATCTCTTGTCCCTTAGCAGAGGCACCCCAGGACCTTGGGCAGGAAATCCAGATGAAGTTTCCTAGAGCACTACATTTGAGTTGGCAAGAGTGTGTCAAGGGCAAGATGCCATTTTGGATATCACACTTCAGCTTTGTTGGAAATCTGCTCCAAACAAAACCCTGCTGTCAGGACTGTGTACCCCCTGTTTTACCTAAAATGTCAGTGTGTCAGTAAGAGGGAATCCACAGCCTCTGCTGAATGTTCCCATCATGTAAGATATATGTAGCACTAAATCCTTGGATACCTTTTGTGGCATTCCAGAGCAATGGGGGCAGAGTGTGGTCTCCCCCATCTCCTCCTGCCCCTCAATAACTCACAGCATGGAGAACGGAGCACAAATCTCATGAGTCCAGCCTGTGTCAGGAAGCCAAGGGAATGAAAGCGAGACCTCTCACTGAATGTTTCCAGCTTTGTAAGAAAAGTAGAGCAAGACCTTCTCTGGTGGGGAATGGGTGGTAAGAAGAGAGAAGGGACAAATTTACCTGTGTTTTGAGCAGGGGGAGATGCCTTTTGGTAGTGCTAAACAAGGCTGTTGAACTCCATTGCAAATCAGGACTGAGAGCACTACAGTCCTCCTTGCCCTTGCTTAGCTTCTGGTCTGCAGCACTGCAGATCTTGACTTCCTAATTCCATGTGGAAATGAAATCTAAAAGATGTTCTGCAACACCTAGTGCAGGCTCATTTTTTTTTTCCCCATGTAGACCTGAGCACCTTCAGAAATACTCAATGTTTGGTGAGATTGAGAGGTATTGTAAAGTGTACACCCTCAACTGGCATATGTAAGCATAATTAATTAACCTAATAGCAGAGGTAGCATTTTAACTATGTTTTGTTTTGTACCTTTAAAATGTGGCTTATAGCTTGTTAGCTTTAGAAGTTTATTACTCTAATAGCTTTAAAGTTTTGGTTTTTTTTCTCCTCTACCATTTTCTCCAATAATTATGCTTTATTTCATTTGTATGTCTTGAAGGTGACAATTTAATACACTTAACTGTATGTAACATATTCTTTTCCCAAAGTGAGGAGCATTTTGTTTAGGAAACCAAGGGTAAGCTAACAACTGTGGGTATCATTAAGCTCATGTTTATTCATGGACAGCTACTGTAGGCTATTAAAACTTTTTGGCAAAAAACTGACTAAAAAATTACTGAAAATTTAGCATCCCTCCCACTCCCCACAGAGTTATCAGGTCCTTATGTTGCAGCTGAAATGAGAGACTGAAACATCAGGTTTTTCTAGCAGCATGGAAGAGGGGGAGGCATGTGGAGACAGGAAGACATTTAAACTGAAAAGATTCCACAGACAACTTTTCTTTTTTTTTTCCGAAATACTGTATTTACACAAAATTGAAGAGAGTACAAATACTTTACTAAGAAGACAAAACCATTATAGTACATTCAATTTAAACACAGGCAGAACTATAGATGCAAAGCACAGAGGCCTAAGGTACTTGCATGGGAGAAAGAAAGAAATAAAGAGCATCATAAAGGCCCCAGAGATTAAAAGCAGGAGGTAAGAGAACACTGTATTTGTTAGGCAGCATCATCTTTCCTTGACTTCAGTGGGATTGAACAAGACACTCTCCTTCCTCACTGTGGATGGTGGGAAAAACCCTCTCAATGTGCTGACAGCTCAACACTGATTTTGCAAAACAGTTGAGTGTGTACTTAATTTTCAGCATAGAAATAGAACTGTTAGCTTCAAAGAAAATTATATTTGTGCTAATCACATGCTTATATGCTTAGTTGGACCAGAAATAGCCTTTTCAATGCTTTATAGGGTCAAGTGCATTGTTACATAAAAAATAAGAGTACTTTACTGTCATCTTTCTTTTTATTTTTCTTAAAATATACTTTAGATTTGCTTTACTTTTTCCCTTATGTACTCAATTAGAAAATAGTAGTTTATTGAATGCCATAGAATTCTTAAATATTAATAAATGTCTTACATAATCAAAGGAATATTGTTCAAAAATAATTCCCACATTTTTCCAAAGCCTGTTTAAATTTAAAAAGAAAAGAGAAAAATACATATGATAACAAAGCAGCTTTATATTTCTGGGCATTTGGCAGCAGGTCTGTTATAATATTTCTGACATCTCTTGTTTTCAGTTAAAATCACCAGATTAATTGATCATAATTAAAGAAAAGATTGTACAGTATTATGACATTCCACCATATATAGCCAATGCATGAAATATTTTACACATTATATATCCCTTAAAAAGAATTAATGTATTTTAGCCTTTCCTTTGAAAACAGATAGCTTCTGAAGTAATATATCTTAAACACAATGGTATCTGTCACTTCTACTGATTTTTTTTTTCTGCATAAAAAGCTTGCTTGAATAGGTGTACTAGCTCAGTGGTGGAACTACAGTGCTATTTAACTAAATTCCATACATGTCTTCGTTACTGTTGCTGCAATTATTGTAATCACATACCACTGAAGTGCTAAATATTAGTAACTCAGATATGTGGACTTTGGTTATGCTTGATAGAATACTGGCATATCAAATATATATATGTACCACTTCCTAAAGGCTATGTTACAATCATGATGCCTAGTAATAAATAATAATAATAATAACAATCTCAGATTCAAAGTGCTGACTCACTTGAGGCACCAATACAATAAATCAATCAATTAAAATATCTACTTTTGATGTTCAAAACCAACAGCAGATCCTGGGCTGCCAGGTTACATGTGCAGCACAGAGGACTCTGAACCTGTTCTTCCAATGTGGGAGTTTCTGTGCTGCCAGAAGACACTGGAATGTCATGTTTGATATGGAACACTCCAAGACATACCAAGTCTTCACATATGAAATCTTAAGAGCTGTCTAAGCTCCTCTAAAGCCTCAAAAGGCTCTCTTAAAACTCCTCAAGCCAACTCTGTTCACTGGGGACAAGGCTTTGCCATGAATTGTGCTTGGCTGCAGACCAGGGAAGAGCCTTTTTATGAAAGTCCACGATGCAATGTGTCACATTAATGCAGCCTTCACACCCTGGAGACACTGTCACCACTGTCAGCAGGAGAGGAGAAAGGCAGTTTTCCAGCAGCAGCAAACACCTGTCTCCCTGGAAGGGGAGTGCTTTCCTGTTGTCAGTTTGTTCTGTGCAAGCAGTAATCGTTTTCAGTGTCGAGAGAACTGTTGTACCCCGATGACGGATACAGGTCCCTCTTCAGTATCCTGTTGACGATGTTGATCAGAACTTTTTTGTACTGTTGACGTAAAAGTGAGTAAACAAACGGATCTGATGCAGCCTTACTGTAGGTGAGGCACTTGCTTATAATTCCCCAGTAGTAATTTATGGTAACAAAAGGAATGAGCTCTATCAACCTGTTAAACATTAAAGAGAAATGGAAAAACTTGAGTGTTATATTCACACTGAGCCCAGTGCTCAACTCATGCTTCATGAAACATTCAAGTGATTTATTTTCTTACAGTACACAGTCCCTGCAGGAGAAGGGCCATGTACTTACTCCTCACATTCAATAGGGGCAAAGAGAACTTTCCTAGCAAGGCCACTGAGAGACAAAATCAATTCCTACTATGGAAAGAGGGAAAAACTGTTTTCAGTGGTAATGCTTCTGTGCAGGGGAGATAAGAGAGTGCTGCAGTTTACTGCTCACTTTCTGAATTTACTGAGCTGTGCTGGTAAGTGGTCAAAATTGTGGTGACATAATTGACTACCTCTCTCCCGCAGCAAGCTTGAGACAGACACATGTGACTCAGGGCACCCAGACTCAGTGACCTCGGTTTCCTGAGTAGAGCTGTCTAGGGACACTTGAGACGTTTGGACATGACCCCATTGGCATCAGGCTGCTGCTGCTGGAAGGTCCTGTGGCACATCTGCCAGCCTAGGTAAAGGACTTGGTTGCCATGCAGCATCTCAAATGACACCAGAAACGTGGTCTAGGTCACTGAATCCATCCCCTCAGACACAGACCAGAGAACCTTCATTACCCCACTGTGGTGAATCAACACAGGTGCAAAGGAGATTCATGTCAGACCATTGCAGTATGAAAAACAACCTGGAGTATCTCAGGGAGGTCTGGCTGGCACCTGCAATCCCACAGTATGCTTAGCAGCACACCTGCAACTACTTGGCCATGGAAGTTTTTGTGTGCATTTTGCTGACTTCTAGATTGGCCGAAGAAAACAAAGAGACAACACTTTTATCATCATTATATGACCAGTCAGCTACGTCCAGACCCGTGTCTCCTGGTCTGTGCTTCATGGATGATTAGTGGCCTCAGCACCTCAGCTGAGAGGGATGCATTAATCATGGGAGCAGAAACCACAACTAAGTTAAACATTTTTTCCACAGAAGTGAGGGCAATCCTTCAGACCATTCCAGCAAACGTCTCACCCAGCTCATCTGCAAATCCTCCGGGAAGGCGGAAAGAACAGGGTGAGGGACTTTTATTTTGTGTATACCTTTTGTAAATCCTTTTGCAGGAACAAGAGTATTCTACTTTTCTCTATTCATCCCAGAAGAAAAGAAAATGTTCTGGGAGATAAAATAGCCCTTTTCTTTACTCTAAGACATCACTGTTTGAAGATGTAAGATGAGAAGCTTTCTCGAGGCTCGAAGAACCTTCTGTCCTCTTTCCAAAAGCAGAGCTTCTGACTTTCAGGGCGTTGACTTTTGAAGCTGTTCCAGTCCCTCCTCATAGAAAAGCTGACTTATCATCATTTGGACTGAACATTGCTACAAGTAACAGGAAAATTCCTTATTTATATGTCTAAGAGTAAAATCATTCTAATGGCAAGTACCTTTGAAAAAACAGATGACTTCTGTTTGAAGTTGCTCAGAAAAAGTTCCAGTGAATTCAAAATAAGTAGAACAGGAAGATACAAAATATGAGGAAAAAAATGTACAATAAATGTACAACAAATGACACTTGATTGCTTAGGTTTATCCCATCCTGCATATCATTCTAATACAAAAAATATATAATTGATATTTACACAATTGATGTTTTTATAAAGACACTAAATAAGAAGAGTAAGATATCTTTCAGTCTTGAAAATAGATGTATTGCTGTGTTCCCATTAATGCATTATGGATCCTAACTTGGTTGCACTGAAGCCAACAGAAGAAAAATTACACAGATTTTAATAAGATAAAGGGTCTGGCCAAAACAAGTCAGAAATACCCATGTGAATGCATCTCAGTGTGATTTTCATGTTTTCAGTGCTGTTACAAAAGAGATTAAATTCATCTGTCGTCTCTTAGTGAACAGACGAATATATTGCTAATGAGCTTAATCTCATTCAAATTTCTGAAGTGAGGAGCTAATACTGAGCTCACAATGCAACCTGAGTCACCAGGCCAAGAGCAAGACAACAGGGAGGATGGCTTTTACATTGCCTCCCCAGAGAATGCTTCAGTGCCACCCCCCTAAAAACCAGAATGAGGGAAGAATGGAGAATCATGCACAGCAGCAAGTCCTCCAATCTCACCTCCATCACCACCTTTCATGAAGTGCTGTCTTGGCACTCTCTTGTGTTTGAGACAAGAAGCCTTTTAGGATGTCCTGCCCAAATACTTCCCATTCTGCTGTTGCTGAACCAGCTCAGTCCCTGTGACAGACAGAAGCTGTACCTTGACACACATTCCCATAAACCAGCCCTCAGCCTTCTCTGTAGTGATTCAGTGGGTGCCAGTTTGTCACACATAGAAAATGCACCATCTCACATTTGCCAAATGCAAGGTCTGAAGAAGGAAGTAACTTTTATTGTAGAAGTTTATGAGAAATACCTCCACCCTGAAAAATGTGGCCACGTTTGGAATTTGCTGAGCTTCGTAATGTTCAGATGGAAAGAAGATGGCAAAATCCACTTTGCTCAACATAATTACATCCTGATTATGGCAAAAGTGAATAGAACATGACTCAAAATGTACTGAACAATGATAAACTGACCTTTTAACTATGTGATGCAATGTTAATATTTGTAATAATCCTTTCAACTG
>VYZP01045436.1:0-24870 GCA_013400635.1 Hypocryptadius cinnamomeus
CGCGGCGGGCGGGGCCGGGAGAACGGAGGCGCCCTGGGGTTATCGGGGAATGTCCGGGCCGGGCCGGGCTCGGCTCAGCCCTCGGGCAGTCCCGGAGCTCGGGCGGAGGATGCCCCAGCGCGCCGCGTGCCCGGTGATCGCTTTAACCGGAGAGGCGGCGGGCTCCGCCGGTGCTTTCAGCCGCGCGGGGTTGTTTTCTCCTTAGGAAAACCGAGGAGTTTATTCCCCGCAGCCGCTTCTCCGGTTTCCGCGGCTGAGGAGCAGCAAGGACTCTTTAAACCCTAAAGATGTTCGGGATAATCCCCGGGGCGGAGCGGCTCCGGTGCGGGGCGGCGGCTCCGCAGCCCCCGGTGGGCACCGAAAGCTCTTCCCGCAGGGCTGAGCGGGCTCTGCCCTGGCCTGGGGCTCCACCTTCCACCTTCGCAGGTTTGGGAGGAGCTGATGGCAAACCGGGTTCTCCCCGCAGCCTCTGGAGCTGCCCTCGTGCCCGAGGTGCCGGTGGAAGCGGCTCGGTGTGGTCGCCGGTGGCTAGCAGCTGGTCCTGGCTGTTCCTCGTTTTCAGCACTTCAACAATTTGTAGTCTATTTGCACTTAATTCAGCATAGTAGAACCAAACCCTAAGAATGAAGGCGAAAGAGTGGGAGGATCCTGGAAAGTGTGCGTTCCAATAGTTTCTTCCTACAGAATTGCATTTTCATTCTGCAGGGCAGAGCCTCCTTCTAAACCTCACGCTTTTCACCTGGAGCTGCCCGGCTTGGCCACATCCCGCTCCCTCTGTGGCTCGGAGGGTTTCCTGGCAGCACCCTCCAGCCTGGGGACTGGCACCAGTGCGATGTGCAGGAGGCAGTTCCTGTCCTGCCTGTGAAAAGCCCTGGAAGGACAGGCTGGCCCATCAGTTGTGTAATGCCCACGTCCTGCCTGGCCATGCCTGGGCTTGGTGTGGAGCTGTGCTGGTGCCTCCAGGGAGCAGAGTGGGGTTTGGCCTCTCAGCAGTGTTTAGGTTTGGCTTTATGGAGCAGACTGGGTAGCAGCTCACCCCACGGAGCATGGGTCAGTGTGTGCCTGGACTCTGTGCCCTCAGGGGGAGGGACCCTGACTTTGACCTGGCTGTGCAAAGCTTAAAGGCAGATTTTATAGCTATTTTAAATGGCAGAAAGTGTTAGGTCCTCAATTATCCGCTTCCCAAACCGAGAAACAAAGGTTAGGCCAGGCAGGAACCTGGACCCAGTGGAGCTCTGGCCAGGCTCTGCCACCCTGAGCACGTCCCGCTGCTGTTAACACCCCGGGGACTCCTCCCTCTGCGGGGGGAGAGGTTGTTTTTAGTTTGAAGGTGACTCTGGAGAATGTTATCTGGTCTCTCTCTGCCTCCCCTGCCGTCCTGCTGGCTCAGATACCACGCTGTGCCCGGGGAAGCATCCAGCTCAGCTCTGTGGGGAGCGTCTGGGCTTTGGGAGCTGAGCCCCACTTGCAGCCTGTCACCCTCTGGAAAATGTGGCAGCAGCCCTGATCGATCCCAGTGGGCTGGTGCTGGCCATTCTCCTGTGCCTTGGGCTCAACAGGCACTTTCCCAGCCCATGGTTGGGATTTCCTGCTCGGGACAGGGAGGGCATTAATCCCATGGGAATGCAGGTGGTACTCGCTGCTGCTGCTGCTTGCTGGAGCCTTTTAACATGTTTGAACTGCACGAGGTACCCTCTAACTCGGAGCAAATAACCTTGCACAGCTTATTTTGTCAGCGTACAGTAATCACCTTGTAGCTGTAAAACCCTTGATCTTTACCAGCTCCCGCTTTAATTCGGGCTGCACTTGGAGCAGACGGGCTCACACAAGTGCTGTGGGCCCTTCCAGGGCTTGGCAGGGCTGGGAGTGTTTGATCACAGGCCTGTGGTGTGGAAAAACCCCTTCTGGCGTGCAGGGCAGTGGTTGTGGGAGTGGAACCCAGCTGATAGCCCCATCCCATAACATCTCTGGGTACCCCTGAACCTCCTGCTTGGATAAATTCGTGTTTGCCTTCTCTAAGAGTGCCTTGGTCACCCCACAATGGGGGGGTCCTTTCTCTTTCAGCCATGCTTATTCTTCAAGACTCTCAAAGCTTTAGTAGGAAAATCTAGTTTTTCCTTTGAAAAATGTGAAATTAATTTCTTTAGGAGTCAAGCTTAGCTTACGGGCTAACTTGTGTCTTTCTTGAGTTTGAGCAAACTTGGGTTTGTGACACTGATTTGTTCCTCAAATTCTTTTGTTCCTTTTTGTTCTCATGAAAAGCAGCCTTAGGATTTCTCATTAAAACATCTTCAGGCTTTCAAAATCCCCCAAAAAACTTCTCCTAAGCCCTCTTCCTCTGTGCCTGTACATCATGGTGCATCTGTGGAGGGTTGTGTATAATCACAAAGTGCTTTTAACTGAGCAAATTAATTCCTGGAAGGTTCTTGGGGTGCGAGCTGCCTGTTAGTACAGGAAGGATGTGTCTCAAGCTCAACTCCTTCTGAAATCTGGCTGGGGGTGAGTCACGTAGTGACCTCCACCTGTGCCTGATGGTTTTTCCCGAAGTGGAGCTGCTGAGCCTCCCTTCCTGCCTGCCCTGGGAAGGGCTCCTGGGGCTGTGGCTGCTGCCCCATGCCTGCCCTGGAGCCCGAGGGCGTTGGGCAGCTCCATTGCAGGGACCGACCTTTGGACTGTCTGATTCCAGCACTGAACCCTCTGGCTGCAAGGGCAGAGTGAAAAATACCTAAATTCCAGCCTGTAGCTGCTGCCTGTGCCTCTGGTCTGTTGGTTGCCAGTTCAGCTCTGCAGGCTGGTCTTGCCTGCGATGAAAAGTCAGATTTCCCTGTTTGTACGACAACAAATTCACGCGTTTCCTCACCTGGCTCGTGACATCTTGCGGTCTGCATGACTTTCCTCCTCCCCCAAGAAAGTTCTTACCTCGGGTTTGTGCTCAGGGGTCCCTGCTGGGCACCTTGGGGGGCTGAGGGATGGAAAGAGGGTGTGGGCAGACCAGGGCTGGTACGTGTGGCTGTGCCACAGCCAGCGAGGGGGGGCCTGGGCCCCGGCCAGCTCCGAATTACAGTCAGGCAGCCCGGGGCTGTGCAGCGAGGGGGAATGGACACGTTCCTCCTGGGGCCACAGGGGCTCACTGAAGCCTTTTTCCCATTGCAGTTGTCTTAATCAAAGTGGCTCTGAGGGGGCTTGGTCAGGATCCTGCTGCCTCGCTGTCCCCAGCCTTCCCCAGGTGATGTGACCTGTGCAGCACCTTGCCGGAGCACAGGCTGGGGAATGTGGAGGCTGCATAAGCCCCTGAAACACAAATGGAGTGTTTTTATTTTGCTTGGAGGCCAGACAGGGGCTTTGGGCTGTCCCTCACAGCAGGTGGGAGATGCCAGGGGCGTCCAGTTTGGATAGTGGCACACACTGAGCGCTGGTTTTGCAGTGGAGCCGCAGGAGATGTGAAATACAAGTGAGCAGCCCTGTCTGAGGCAGGCAGAGTGCAGAGTGTGGAGGGGAGGGATGTGAGCCCAGCGTGCAGCCTCTTCTCAGTCACCAAGGGTTATTTTTGCTTGTGGAAGGTGAGTTCTTGCTTTGCACTAACACTTTGCACTAATACCTCTTCAACTCATAGCTGGTTTTATAAAGTCACCGCTGTCTCAAAAGAGACTGACTCAGGACAGCGTGGAGTTGTACTGCGAGGCGATTGGCAATCCCATCCCTGAGATCCAGTGGTGGTTTGAGGGCAACGACCCCAATGAGACCTATGCTCAGCTCTGGGATGGCGCACGGCAGGACCGTGTCAAAATCAACGCCACCTACAACCTGCACTCTACCAGCACCATCTCCATCGCCAACCTCACGGGCGACGACTCGGGCATGTATGAGTGCCGGGCTAGCAACGACCCCGACCGCAACCACTTGTCGAAGAGCCCCAAAGTCAAGTGGATCCGTTCCCAGGCGAACGTTTTTGTCATCGAACGTGAGTGGCCACGCCGAGGCCTTGGCACTTGCTCGGACACCGGTGTCTTGAGTCTCCTGCCATGCTCACCCCTGCACCCGTGTCCTCCCGAAAGCTCCCCCCACCCTCCCACCCCAGCTGTAGAAGTGAGAGACTCCCACCCTCTGTCAGTCTCCCCACCACCTGTGACTTGACCCGGAATGGCCCTGCTCAAAAAGGGTTGTGGCTTCCCAATCAATTCGCCCTCCGGCAATCCCGCGCCTTTTCCGGAGCCAAAGAACCTGGAACCTGCCGCTTGTTCCCGAGCGCCTCCGAGCCCCGGTGCTGGCTGCAGAATTGAGCCTTCATTCTGTGGTCGACTCTGCCCTAACCACCACTGACCAGCAGCCCTTCCCTGCGGCTCGTACAGCTCCCGCTCCTTCCAGCAGCCCTGCTTTGAGCTCGCTTCCGTGCTGGTGAAACCCAGAGCGTTGGGAAAACAAATCTTGCTTTGAGGTCTGAGATGCAACCGTTTTTGAAATGGCCGTGTCTGTGTGACACTTGAGTGTTGGTGTTGTTGCTTGTCCTGCGGACGTGGCCGGGTTCCCCCTCGCAGAGCGGGCGGGTGAACGCCGCAGCGCCCAGGCTGCTTCCAGAGCTAGAAACCTGGGAGGGGGATTAAAGTCCTGCTGAGGTCTCCTTGTGAGTGCTGGAGCTAGGAGAGCTGCCTTTTCAGCAGAAGTGTGCTGTGGAGTACAGAACTCCAGCAGAACCCTTCTTCCAGTGGAGTTTGGATAGGAGGAAATGCAAAACGCCTGTCAGTCCTGGCAAGAGCTGGCATGGAGATGGGGTGGAAGGGTAGGGGCTGTGGTGGTACTGGGGCTGTGCAGCAGTGCTGCTGATGGCAGCTGCCTTCTTGGACAGCCTCCTACAAGTAGGAATGCCTGAGTCATCTTAGGTTGCATAATTTACTGCTGCCTGGCACACGGAGGCCCAGGACCTCTCGGAGTCACGGCTCTGTGTTCTCCCTGGAGTCATTCTAACTGAGCCCTTTGGGCTTCCACATGATCCTGTCTGCTCCCCCTCACCACAGAGGGTCCTGGCTGCCCTCCGTGCTACCTGGGGGTGTCTGAAGCTGCTCAGGTGCTGGGAGGTGTTGACACACGAGCGCTGTGGTGGCTCACAGCAGCAGAGAGCCGTGCTCTGCCCTTCAGAGTGACCTTTTCCATTGCTTATTGAGCACTGGGGCTGCACCCGTGGGAGGGACAGCGGAGATTCCAGTGATGCAGGACACAGCAGCGAGCCTGCTCGTGAGGGGAGCAGCTGCAGGGCCAGTGTGGCCATCCCAGGCCTGGTCACCTGGCCTTGGGGACTCTCTGGTGCTGGCCAGGTCGGGTAGGGAACTGTGTGAAGGTAAGTGGAAGCTGGGAATAGAGACAAGGAGCTGTGGGGTTTGCATTGCAGGTTCTTGGGCACCTCGTCAGCTCTGCCCTACCCTGGCTTAACTTAAATCCGTTTCTTTATACATGCAGGTCCAGAAATTATTACTTCTTTCACTAAGGATTCTGGCAAGGTGACCCTGAGCTGTAACATATCTGCACCACAACTCACCATCACGGGCCACAAGTGGATTCACAAGGAGAAGATCCTGGAGGAGGACAGCAACTCTGGTGCTTTTACCAGCTACACGTGAGTGTCAAGGCAAGGTCAGAGACTGGGCACAGGCAGGTTTTTGTCCCTGAAAGCAGCTGGTGTTTGCTGTCAGCTGGAACCAGGGCTGAGTTCTTGCAGCCCTGCTGATGGGGTGGGGCTTAGGGACTGTGGAGTTTAACAGAGTTTTGGTAAGGCCCAGCACTCTCCTTTATGGGGAGGAGGGCAGTGAAAAGGAGGAGAAAGGGGCAGTTTTGTGCCACAAATATCCTCTTAGAAAGAGATTTCCTGATTTGAAGCAGGTATTCAGCTGGACTCTGGCTGTTCAGTGTTCCAGAGCTGTTCCCCCAGAGCTTTGAAGGAACCCTGCTCTGGGCAGGCTCCAGCTGCCTGCTCCCCGTGCATGGAGCAAGAGGCTCCAGTGCATGTTGTGGCTCCTTGGGGCTTTGTGTCCCTTCCAGAGTCCCAGAAGGAGCTGGGGAGCTGTGCTCCGTGCTGGGTGCAGGAATACCAGCCTTATTGTGGCAGTGCAGTGAGCTTTCCTTTCTGATTACAGTCAGGCCTGGCTGGCAGTGACCCAGCAGCTGTGGAGGCATCATGTCCCTTTGTATGGCAGTGCCGACGTGCCTGTCTCCCCATAGCAACAGGGAGCTGAACAAGGATTAAAGTATTTATAACCCAGCCTCCCTCGCGTGACCTCAATTCCTCAGCTGAGTGGTTTTTGGAAGTGGGAAGCGCCGTGCAGGGCAGAGCTAACAAACAGCCCCTTGTCCCAGTGCAGCCATGGGACAAACTGTGGGCCCCTTCCCTCGAGTGGGTATTACTGAGCAGCAGAATGGGATGTTTGTTGCGGGGCTGTGTAATCCACTAAATCTCATTGCAGCAGCTTTGCAGGAAGGAGAATGTGAGTTTTTCTCTATGAGGGGATCAGTCCAAAGCAGCACGGCCTGGGTGATCTTTGCCACTGCTTTGCCCTGTGCTTCACTGAGCTGGAACAGTGATCAGACTTGGCAAACCCGTGTCAGACGTGGTGCACATGAAACCCTCTCCTGCCACCCTCGGTGCGTGAGGAGAGTGGAGGCTTGGGTTGTTCTGGGTACACAGTGCAGCCTAAATATTCTGCTGGAATGGGGGAAATTTGCTATGGAGGAGGCTGCTGATGCTTGTGGGTGTGTGATTCCGTGAGTCTGGAGGTCGGGATCTCTGGATGAGTTGTGCTGGATGCTTACCTGAGTCCTGTTTTTGGTAGAATCGAGGGGAAGATGGAGGAGCACTCTGGCATCTACGAGTGCGTCTTCGAAGCAAACCCGCAGATAAAAGGAGAAATGAATATTTCTGGTAATTTCATCTCTTTGCTGCTGGGGTCTGAGGAGGGGCATGGGGAAGCTGTGACCTCCTGAACACTTTGCTGAGGTGTCTTTTCAGCTGGTTGAAAAGCTGCTCCCAGCCCTCATCTGGCTGCAGGGCTCTGCTCTCTGAGAGGCAGTGCTGTTATCAGGCCATTCCAGTGTCTGCAGGGTCAGCCCTGAGATCTGGCATTAAGCCAGCCTTCTGTGGGCTTGTTCCCACAGGAATAATGGATAGAGGGATAATACCTGCTGGACAAATCTGTTTGAGCCTTTCCTGAAGCAGCTTGGTGCACTTCCCTCTTTAAAAATGCCAAACTAGTGAGAGGAACAACCTGGCTGAGGTTTTGGGGTAGCTGATTCTGGTGAGGTGGGCTGCAGGAAGCACAAATCTATGTGATTTCTATAATGAGATGTCCAAATTTATTTTTTTTTTCCTCCTCTTGCCTAGTTTCCCCCCAGGTGACAGCATACAAGAAGTCAGAGCATGGGAATGAGGGGGACACGGGTGTGCTGACCTGCAAGAATCCCTCTTTCCCTGCTGTCACCACTTGGTCCTGGCACAAAAGTGGTCATGGGGTAAGTGCTGTGGTTTGCTCCTTCTTCCAGTCCTTGTGCCACCAGAATTGCTCCAAAGCTCAGTGCTCCCCTGAAGGGGAATTTCTGTGGTGGTCAGTCAGCACTGCCCTGGTGTAGGAATGTACCCCTTGTTGATGGAGTGACTGAATTATTCTTTGTCTGCTTAAAAAGGCAAAAAGCCCAGGAATTTCCCTCCCAGTTTGGTACAAAGACACCTCATAGGACCTTGGGGACTTCACCTCAGACCTGGGGCTGTCCATTGGACAGAGGCCGCGAGGTCTCACCTGGGTAATTCACTAGAACAGGGAGAGAACAAAGGAAATAATGGCTTTTTGTGGGGTGTTTTAGCAGGAGCAAGATCCTCTTGCCCCTGGCTCAGTTTTTCTCTGTAAAAGCTTTGTTATTTTGCCTTTTATTAAACCTTTTTCTGTTTCCAACGCTACCTCAAAAACCATCCTGCTAATTTTAAGCCATTTGGGGTAGCTAAGCTATTTCAAGTGTGATGGGTTCCCTAAAAGCTCATAAAACCTGGCTCAGAGAGAAACCCACCACCCTGAGATCCCTCTTCTTCCTTGTGAAAAATGCCAGTCATTTGTTTTAAAAGTTTAATAGTAATAAAATTGTTATAAAAATAGTAATACAAATTAAAGCAATAAGAATTTGGACAATCAGAGTTAGGACAATAAAGGTCAATAAAAAGCAAAGAATTACAAACGTTCAAAAAAAAATCATGGCTCACTAATGAAGGATTAACTCTTAAAAGCAATAGCCTCTTGCATATTCATACACCTCATACATGATGCATAAATTCCATTCAAACACAGGATTCTCTTTGGTCAGTGTCAGCTTCTCCCTCTGAATCCTGAGCTGAGCAAGGCAGGAAGGAGCGATAATGGTGCAATAAATTCTTTTTCTCTGAAAGATTTCGGTGTCCTGTGGCTGCTGTCTCAGTGCGAGTACCTCGTGCCTCTCTTTAAAAAAAGTATCTTGCATAGCATAGTTTCTATTTTAACATTGTTATAACCTGAAACTATATTTACCACACTACTTAAGAAAACTAATACAGCATCACTTTCTAACATAACACATGCAGTATTCATTTTAATATTTGCCAAGAGCCAATCATAAAATACCCATTTTTCACACAGCATAACTTTCTAACATAGCACATATCATATTCATTTGAATATTTGTGAAGAACCAGTCATAAAATACACATTCCTCACATTGAGCTACTCAAAAAGCATCTTACATCACATAGTTTATGCTACAGCCTAAAAACTGTATTTACCACACTACTTAAAAGAGATTAATACAGCATAAGTTTCTAACATAACACATATAATATTAATTTGAATATTTGTGAAGAGCCAATGGTATAAATACACATTTTTCACAATACAGCATAACTTTCTAACATAGCACATATAATATTCATTTGAATATTTGTGAAGAGCCAATGGTATAAATACGCATTTTTCACAATACAGCATAACTTTATAACATAGCATATGGAGTATTCCTTTTAATATTTGCGACAAGCCAAGCATAAAATACCCATTTTTCCCATTCCTCCTCCCTCCAGCGCCTGGACAACGCCTCTGGGCGATACATTGTCAAGTCCAGCGGCAACAAGACCGAGCTGCGCATCCTGAAGCTGGACATCGAGCAGGACACGGGTGATTATTTCTGCAATGCCACCAACTCCTTTGGCACCGGCAGTGCCACCGTCAGCCTGCGCGTCCGCAGCCGCCTGGCAGCGCTCTGGCCCTTCCTGGGCATCGTGGCAGAAGTCCTCGTTCTTGTCACCGTCATCTTCATCTATGAGAAGAGGAGGAAGCCAGATGAGGTTCCTGACGGTAAGAGGCACCTGGGTTTGGAGATGGAGTGGTTTGCAGCTTGCAGGGGGCAGGCAGGGTGGGCTTGTGGGGGGTTCCGAGTCCCTCTCTCAGAGGAGGGGTGGTTTCAGGGCACTTGAGGAGCCAGTCTGTACTTCAGCCATGAGGCTGCACTGTTCATGGCAGTCCTGCAGTGAGATCTGGAGCAAGAGAGGACTCTGAGCAGGTCAGCCTGACCCTTTGTCTCACCAGTTCCTCTGCTTCCCTTGAGTGTCTGCAGGGCTGGATTTGCTTTGGCAGCTCCCACTCTGGACAAGGTGGTTTGTAAATAAGTACTCGAGCTTTTGTGGTGCTGCAGAACTGGGAGGGACTGTGTCAGTGTCTCTGTAAGACCAGGTTTAGCTCAACTTGTGTTTAGTTCAGGATGTTTTGGGTCATCAGATCCACACATCCTGGATCTCAAAGACCCGGTACTATCTTTAATCTGTTCTGGAAGCACCAGCTCCTCCCTTTCCTTTTCGCTGTGGATCTGCATTGTGTCAGCTCCCGGCCTCCTTTATCTGATGCTGTTAACAATGCGGTGTGAACGCTCTGCATCCTTCCTGCCCGGGATCCTGCAGCGCCCCTGGCCCCCTGCAGGAGCAGGCTCAGGAGAGGGGCAGCAGAGGGGCTAAAGGTCAGATCCCTCCCCTGATTGCAGGGCTTGGAATTCCACTCGAGGCAGTTTTACAAGCAGGTGTTTTGCCCTCTGACACCCCTGGCTGGAAGGCAAACGCTGCCTTAAAGATGTTGTAGCTGCATCTCCCAGCAAAAACACAGTCCAGGTCTGTGGGGTGCTGACCTGTCAGAGCTGTAGCAGATGCTTTGACAGACAGGTGAATGTGCTGAAATGTCCTGATGCTCCTTGGCAAGAGGAGCTCAAGTCCCCAAGTGCTCATGGATGAGGACACAGCATCACACCCCTTTGGTAAACACACATGACTTTACACTGCCCTGTATAAAATGGTTTTTTCTGCCCCAAAGTCTCTGTAGCTTTGCCCCTCCTGAAGGGTGACAGGTGACCTGTCTGAGCCAGTTCCCCCCAGTACTTTCTGTGAACTGGACCCTCCTGTCACCTGAGATGGGCTGGGGACAGTCTGGCCTGTCTTTGGGGTGATATCCTTGCTGGTGTTACCTATCCACTCTTCCTTTCTCTGCTGCTGGGTGCCACCTCTCATGGTAAGTAGAAGGTAGTTCCAGCCACGTGTCTGCCTCCTCTCACCAGCCATGGGCAGATCCTGGTGCCCAGGGCAGCCCCAGTGCCCAGAGCATGGGGCTCAAGGGAGCCAGGGCTGGAGAAAAGGTGATGGGGAGCTAAGGAGACATCTGGGAGCCTCCTGTTGGGAGGTGGCAGATCTCAGGGAGCTGGTGAAAGGCTGCAGGGCTTGGCACGTGTTGGCAGAGGTGTTTCCTTAGCTGTGCTGCTCAGAACGTGGTGTGCAGTGTTTGTTTTGATGTCACAACGTGTGGGGAGGGAGAAGGGCTTCCTGCTGCTGCTGCTTAGAGCCTCATTCCTGAAACATCCTGTTTGGCTTCCCCTTTAGCTGCTGTGAGTGTGCTGGGATCTGGGAGCCATCCCAAGTCCTGGTGCCGTGGGGGCAAGCACAGGGGATGGATCAGGGCAGCTGATCTCACCAGAGGAGCTCTGCCCTCCCCAGTTTTTAGTGGTGGAGGAATGGCTGCCTGGAATGCAGTTCCCACTGCTTAAAGGGGAGGCAGAGGTCACTCTGTATGTCCTCTTTCCTGACTGCTTGTTTCTTGCTTTCTCTTTCTGTGCTGCCCTGAATGTGAAGATGATGATGGAGGCTCTGCACCACTGTGAGTACCTTACATGTTCCTATTTAGCCAGATTTGTACTGGTAGATCTCATCCAGCCAGGGAATCTGCTCCAAAGATTAAAGTTTTATGCAGAGATAAAAGCTGGCTGGTGTGGGATAATAGTCAGTGGGGGGAGATGTCCCCCCATGGTTCATTTAATGTCCCCATGTGTAAACCACGCATCCCTGGGGTGGCACCGGGGTCTGACCCTGCTCTGGGATCTGATCTGCACCCTCTGCTTGGACCTGAATTTCATTCATGGGTGAGGGGTGCTGGTGGGGGAACCTTCTGCTCTCCCTTTCCTCACGGCCCTTCTCCCCTCCCAGGAAGAGCAATGCCACAAACCACAAGGACAAGAACGTCCGCCAGAGAAACGCCAACTGAGGGCAGGGCCAGGTGAGTGCCTGGAGCAAGAGCTGCAGCATCTGAGTCTGGGAGAAGCCAGAGGCCCTTCTGGCCCAGCTCTACCAGCCCAGTGCAGCTGTCCTGGGTTTATCTAACTGGTTTTTCTTTCTCTCCTGCCAGGTGATTTGTAGATGAAGAACTCGTCTGGACAATTTTATTTTCTTTTAATTTTTTGGTAAAATAGCACCATGGAATATTCTAGTGCGTCCTTGCGATTCAGTTACTTCACTTTCTAAGGAAACTTAAGTTGTAGAATATAAAATACACTTTTTTTTTTTTTTTTTTTTTTTAAAGAGTCGTGGGAGGGTTTTTCTACCTGTAAATGTAAATCCTTTGTCCCTGGTAGTCTAGGTCTCTGACTGTCTCTGTCCTAGGTTATTTCATGTTGGTACAGAGTGGGTAGGGGGGTGGGAATGCCGCTATGTCCCACCTGCGTGTGGGGGTGAGGGAGGAGCTGCTTTGGTGGCTGTTGGGAGATGACCTGATCTGACCAGAGGGTTCAGGAAGAGGTTCTGTGTCTTTCCCAGTGCGTCACCAGGAGCAAGGCTGCCCCTTTCCCTGGCCAGGGCTCGTTCCTGGCGTGTCCCTCTTGGGCAGACTCCCAGTCAGCTCCTGCCGAGCTGCTCTTGGTTACTCTGCAGCCAGGAGCTGGGTGCTGGATAAATGATTGCTGTAACTTATTCCATGGGTTGTTCATGTCTCTGCAGTGGGGAGGGGCAGGGTAAGCTGGGGCTGGGGGTGGTTTTAAGGTTTAACAGCTTGTGCTTGTGCTTGAGCCGTTGCAGTGTGTGCGTGACTTGGGGGCCTGTGAGCAGGCAGGTGCTCAGGGGAGTCTAACACCTTTACTGCTGGTTAGCATTGAACTGTTCCATCTGTTAACACTTCACAAATAAAGATGATTCCTCTCTCTTTTTTCCACCTCTGGACTCTGGTCTCTTCCCTCCGAGCTGCCTGACCCTCTGGCTGCAGAACACAATGCTGTGTCTGGGTTTGCTGCCAGCTCTGGCTGCCCTCTAATTGCTGAGGAGATGCAGCTCGATGGGTGTAAAAGCCTCCAGGGAGGGAGGGAGGGGAGGGAGGAGTGTTCCCTGCTCTGCCTCTATGGGCCAGTCTCCCCTTGCCCTGCTCCACAGTTCCTCAGGTCTTGTGGCTGTGGGGTCAAGGATCAGCCCCAGCCTCGAGGAGCCCTCCCAGGCCCTGCTGTTTGTGTGTCTCACACTTCTCTAAGCAGGTTTTCTAGGTTGGTTTGGTTTTTTCCTGCCCTTCATGGTTGGAGAGAGCCAAGGTGTGAGACCCTGGGGCCAGGACAGGATCTGGTGGGGAGTCCCCTCTCTGCTGGCAGACCTGAGCTCAGGGGGCTTCTGCCAGCATTCCTGCCCCTGGAGTGGGGCAGCAGAGCCCATGGGCTGAAGGGAAGCTACCTTGTGCTCCCAGCTGGCCTAAGGTGCTTCGTTCTGGGCACGTGACTGAACCATGGCCTTGCTGTGTAGCCAGATGCTCATCCCTGCCTGGGATGTGACAAAAGGGGAGCATGGCTGTGGTGGCCACCGTGTGCCCAGAGAGGTGGTGGCAGTGCTGACAGCCTGGTGCTGTGGTGGCTGGGTCCCTTCTGCCCGTGCCTCTGCCTTGCTGTGCTGTGTAAGTGGGTTATGCAAGGCTTTCACAGCCCCGGCCTTGCGCCATCCTGGTGAAAAATCAATGCATGGTTTCATTTCCTTTATGAGAATTTTGGGTCCTGTCAGCCTGCTCTGGGTCACATCACAAAGCACCACTTGTGCCTTTTGTTTTGCAGGGCAGGGACAAGGGGACAACAGCCCCGGGAGCTGGGCAGGTGATGGAGCTGGCATCGTGCAATTGTCCTGGTGAGCTGTGGCACAGCCCTGCCATGGCCCAGGGGCTGCCACATCGAACCTTGGGCAGGGATGGCACAATCAGGCCCTGCTGTGGTGCCCCATTGCGTTCCAGAGGGAGGGAGTGGGTGCTCCGAGCTCCACGGGGACCCTGCTCAGCCCCTGCTCCCCGGGGAGAGCCCTGAGCTGCTGCCTCACTTCTTGTCCCCGGCATCTCCAGCCTCGCGTTCAGCTTCAGCTGAATCGGTGTCTCCGTGGGCTGGGGGCAGCTGAGGGGTGGCAGTGCTCTGCCCCAGGAATGGTTTGGAGAAATGAGCTGCTCTTGGAGGCAGCCGTGCCGAGCCCGGGCCGTGAAGCTGCAGAACGAGGCCGCTGTGGTTCGCAGCGTGATTTTGGGGTGTCTCCTGCCCTGGGGCTCGGCGCAGGGCCCGCGGCTGTCGGTGCCCGGGCTCGGCCGTGGCCGCGGGACGCGCTCGGGGTGCGGTTCTGCCCGGTGGCACCAGGTGGTGCCACCGCCGCGGCTCCGTGACCCGGCGGGGCTCGCTCGGAACCGCGGGCTCCGGCCCCGTGTGCGGCTGCTTGGGGGGCTCGGGGCGCACCCGGGCTGCTCACTCCGGCCATCCCCGACACCCCGCAGCCCGGCGGATCTGGACGAGCCCGTTCCCGAGGCAGAGGGCAGGAGGTGCCGGTCCCGATGTTCTTCCAGAGCATCAGCCCCCTTGGCGGGTGTCCGGTGTCCAACTTCGGGTGCTGGCGCTGTCCCGGGGCGCCGCTCCGGGGTCTCCATCCCCGGGACACCTCGGGGGACTCCTCCTGCCACCAGCTGGGTTCAGAGGGGGCTCAGCGCTGGAGCGATGGGGCCTTGGGGCGGTGGGAGGGCAGAGCTCCCGTACCTGGCCCGGGGGTAGGCAGTGCTCCCTTCGCGGCGAGGCGGATGGGCTGGCGGCAGCGGAGCCCCGCGGGGAGAGCGGCCGGCCCCGCACCGCACCGCACCGGGGACTGCGCCGCCGGACACCGGGGCCGTCGGGGCGGCAGGTGGACGTCCCGTGCCGGTGGCCGGTCCCGGTAGCCGATCCCACCGGCGAGGGCTGTGCCGGCGGGGGGAGCTACGGAGCCGCCCGGCCCCCGGCCCNGAACGGCGAGTGCCGTCGCGGGGAACCGCCGCGCAGCCCCGGCCCGGAGCCGCCCCGCGAGCCCAAGGTCTCCTTCTCCTGCGGCGGCGGCGGCGCATCCCCCGGCGGGGCCAAGGCGGCCGAGGAGGGGGCGAGCGAGGATGCGGCCGAGGAGGTCCGCGGGAGCCAGGCCAGCTTCATGCAGCGGCAGTTCGGGGCGATGCTCCAGCCCGGCGTCAACAAGTTCTCGCTGCGGATGTTCGGCTCGCAGAAGGCGGTGGAGCGGGAGCAGGAGCGCGTCAAGTCGGCGGGGGCCTGGATCATCCACCCCTACAGCGACTTCAGGTGCGGGGGTACCCGCGGGGTTCGGCCGCATCCCGCATCCCGCGGGGCCGGCCCGGGGAGCGGGGCTGCCGGTGCGGCCGGGCCGAGGGCACCTTGAGCCTCCGGCGGGAGCGGGAGGGGACGAGCCAGGCATCCCCCTCCCCAGCGCAGCCAGCGCCGCTCCGGGGATGCCGGGAGCCCTCGCGGTGCCTGAGCAAGGGCATCCCCTCGTCCCCTTGTCCTTCCCGGGGCCTCGGCAGGTTCGGCCCGGCTCGGCCCTCCTGAGCCCCACAGGGCCTTGGCTCTGTCCCCGGAGCTCCCTGGGGTTCGGTGTCCCCCTCCCTGGGCAGGGCTGGGGCTGGGCAGGGGGACGTGCTTTGCCGCTGCCTGGCAGAGCAATGTGAAGGCTCCCCCCTCCCCCAGGGAGGCCTGATTCTGTCCCTGGGGTTCAGCCGCTTTGAGGGGGATTCTTCTGGCTCCTGAGAGTCCCCAAGATCCAGCCTGTGTGTCTGCCAGGAGGAATGACAAACCCGGGAGAAAGGCTCTGCAGCTCCATCTCCTTCCCATCCCCTGAGCCCTGGCGAGCTCTGGAGTGGCAAATGCTTCCCGAGTCGTGTGAAAGCTACCGGGAGGGATGGCTGCGCTGGCTGGGGCAGGCAGCATGGCATCCTGCAGGGATGGGGAGGCCGAGCCCCTGCTGGCGTTGCTGCTGAGCCAGCACTGGGAGGACCCTGGTCCAGAGACCTCAAAGGGG
The DNA here is from genome assembly GCA_013400635.1 of Hypocryptadius cinnamomeus. Lineage (NCBI taxonomy): Eukaryota > Metazoa > Chordata > Aves > Passeriformes > Zosteropidae > Hypocryptadius > Hypocryptadius cinnamomeus. The sequence goes on from VYZP01045436.1 coordinate 15,635, forward strand.
CTGGAGGAGCCTTTGGCCAGGGGCTGGGGGGGCCGAGGGGCTCAGCCCCAAGTCGTTGTGCTGCTGTGCTGGTGAGAGGTTCAGGGTGGCTCAAGGGAGGGTTTGCTGGGTGCCTGGGTGGGGGATCCCCCCGAGGCAGATCTCAGGTTCTGTTCACTGCTGACACTGATGGGTCCCCGTGGTCTGGGGTTCCCTGAGGCAGGTGAGGTGGCCATGGGCTCAGGGCAGGGACCAGCACCTTCACCTCCTGCTTTCACCCTCGTATGCTGCTCTTGAGCTGCTCTGGCATCTTCCAGAGGAGCAGTTGGAGGCCTTTGGGCACCCCTCAGGGCTGACTTCCTGCACGGGGGTTTGAGCCCTTCCACCCTGGGGATCTGCCATGGGAACCCAGTGGGGCCCTCTTCTCATCTCATGGGATGGGCACTGGGTTCTGCTGCAGATCTGGGGTGAGAAGTGGTCACACTGTCGGGCCACTGCCAGTCCTGTGGCGGAGGGAGCTCCAGTGTCCCTGGTGTGACAGAGCAGAGGTGGCAGTGCCAGGTGGATCCTGGGGGCTGCTGAGCAGGAGGACTTCACCCTTCCTCACTCCCTGTGCTCCTCCTCACCCTCAGCAGCTGTGGGATGTTGGGGGAAGCTGGAAGTAGGGTGACACCCATACCTGCACCGGGGCAGAGCCTGCCCTGCTTCTCTGAGCTGGCAGAGCCGTGGTGCTGGTGGCAGAGCCCACAGTGCTGCCAAGAGCGGGGATCTCCCTCCAGTGAGCCTGCAGTGGGCTTGAGGCCTCAGAGGATTCCCCAGAGTGCAGCAGCATCACTCCCTGGACTGGTGCTTGCAGCAGGCAGGTGGGTGCTGGAGTGACCTTGGGGAGTCACCCTGGCTGTCCTGCCCTGCACGGGCTTCATCCTCCTGGAACCGCTATCGAGACTTGAAACCCATTGGGGCAGAGTGGCTGCCTGTGTTTTGATGCTGGAAGTGGCGTAGGAGAGTTCCCTGCCCAGTGGGGAGGAGCTGCAGGCAGAGCCATGGCATCCTCCAGCTCCACAACCGTGCACAGGAACAGGATCAGCCCACGCCAGGCTGGGCTGAGGAACCTGCTCTGCCTGTGCCCGTTGGGGACGTGAGTGCCTCCCTCCCATGTTGTCCTGCCTTAAAGTAATCAAAAAAGCATTTATCCAGTGATGATAATGGAGAGTAACCTGGTCGTGTTTGCCCTGCAAAACCCATTTCCCATCTTAAGAGAAAAATCATTCCCCATCTGTGACATCATTTCATAATCAGGGTTGTTTAGCAATCCTGGCTCCTCATGGCCATGGTGCTGCCTTCGTTCACACACAATTCAGGGCAGATTTGCTCCAGGAACCAAAGTTGCTATTTACATAAATATTGAATGATGAGGAAGCAATCAGGGCGGCTGGTGAGATCCTGAGCTGCAAATCTGATCAAAGAGACCTTGTAAGTGTGTGCTGGAGCAGGGCCACCTCCTTTTGGGTGCTGGGCAATGATTGTCACTGACTTTGCCACTTCTGATCTCTGGAGGAACAGCCAAGCCATGCCAGCTCCTTCATTGCTTCTTTTGGGGTTTCTGCACCTGCCCTGGGGCATCTCTTTGGGAGCTGCAGGAGCTGCAGCTGGTGGTTTGGAGGTGGTGGCAGTGCCCATCACCCTGTGACCACCAAGGGGCTGCTCAGGGGTTACTCCAGCCTTCCACAAGGCTGGGCTGGGACTGGGGTTGGAGCCGAGCAGGACGTTCTCACTGACGATGATTTTCTGTTTCAAGAGCCGTTCCTGCATGTGAATCGGGGGCAGAGATGCAGCCAGAGCACGTCCCTGGTGTTGCTTGGCTGGAGCCTTCCTCCCCCAGGTTTAAATGCTTCCCTCTGCCTGGATGGTGCCACCACAGGGCCTCCTGAGCAGAGGGACGGGGCTCACCAGCTGCTCTTGCTCCCGGTGTGTGTGACAGCTCTGGTGCTGGAGTTCCCATTCCCTCTGGTGAGGGTGTTGGGAGCTGGGCCCCTCCCTCTGCAGCGTCAGCTGCTGAAAGCCACCTCAAGGGGAGGACAGGCTGTGACCGACTTGGGGGATGGTGAAGGTTTGGGTCCTTGAGCAGTTTGCAAAGCCTTTATTCCCCCTTCCCCCGGGGTAAAAGGCTTTTCCGGGGGAGAGGGCACCAGTCATTCATCACAACTGGCTGTACTGGGATCTGTGTGTTGGCCACCACTGCTCATCAGCTTGGGCAAACTTCTGCCATTGGCTCCACAGCCCACTTCTCACAGCAATCTCATTTTTAGAATATGAGTATTTAGCGCGAGTTTGCAAAGTGCCGATCCTGCCTCAGTCCTGCACCAATCCCACACAGATCTTCCACTGATCCCGTGCTGCTCCTGCCCACCAGGCAGCCTGGTTGGCATCTGGGCCCCATCAGAGCCAAAGGGCTCACACCTCAGGGGCAGAGGGGATCTAAAGGAGCTCCGTCCAACCGGGTGTCTGTCCCATGGGATCAGCACAGACAGGAGTGGTTGGATCATCGCTGCCATTCCCTGGAGCTCTGAGTGCTGCCAATGGAGTTAAGCAGGGACCACCCTGGCATACATACAGCCCCCCTCTAGGGCTTGGACCCTACTCTTATCTTGCCCAGGGCCTCAGAGCAGCACTGCTGTGCCAGGCCTTGGGCGGGTGATGGAGCAGGAAGGTGGCAGCCGCCTCTCGCAGGGGCTTTGGGCATCTCCTGTCATCATCACTGTCGTACAATTGGGTCAGAAGCGAGGGAGGGGTGTCGAGGATCCTGATTAATTTGTTTTCAGATATTTTTAGTAGCCTGGATTGGATCTTTTTTCTATGCACATGAACCTTCCAAGGAAGCAAGCGTTGGCATTGCACCCTGCTCCCCGGGGCGATCGCACAGGGTCACTTGTGTGCAGTGGGGGATCAGGAGCAGTTTATCTTTCTCCACAGGGCGAATTCTGCCCTGGCTCAGCCAGATTGCAGAGGGATTGGAGCCAGAGGGGAGTTTTGCCCAGCTGGCGTGGTTATTTAATCTTTGTTCTTCGCAGCTTTGCATGGCTAATGCCCCTGTGGGACCCACGCAGCGCAGCAGGGTCAGTCTGAGCAGGAGCTGCCAGGGGGTTTAGGGACAGATCCAGCCCCACAGCAGCTCTGCTGATTTCAGCAGCCCTGGGAGGTCGTGCTGTTCGTGGGAGCCCAGGGGTCCAGCTGGGCCTCTTTGGTGGCAGCAGCCAGAGCTCGGTGTAGGGGTGCAGGGGGGGCACAGCTCCTCTGCCGAGGGTACCCTGGGGACCGCCCTGGTGTGAATTCATCGTTTTGCAGCAGTGACATCACTCACGGTTGCCACGGCAATGTCTCACATGAGGAAGGTGTCATTGGAGAAAGGTCAGGAGCTGGGATGCTCAGCTCCTTCTGGTCCTGCGCTAGTCTGCGCATTGGGGGTGGGAATGGGGGGTTGGGGACCTGGCCCATCGCCCCTTCCTGTGTGCGTGGGGGTCTCCTCCTCGTCCCCTCGTCCCCTCATCCCCCAGGGCACAGCGTGGCCATGGCACCCCCCCGCCCATCATCCTGCAGCTCCCACGGTGGGCTGAGCAGGATGCGTGGGCGAGGGTCCTGCGTGTCCGTGTGCGCGGCACCGAGGAGGATCCCCCCCACTCCTGCCCAGGATCCCCCCCACTCCAGGCGAGGCAGGGCCGAGGTGGCCTCCGCGTCATCCTGCCGTGACAGAGCCGCTGTGACCTTGCAGATGCTCAGAAAGGTCATCGGTGGCCCGGGAGAGGGGGACGAGGAGAAAGGGGACAAGGATGGGGTGAGGCAGGAGAGGGCGGAGGAGCAGCGCAGCCCAGGCAGGGCCAGGGGCGGAGGTGGCCGCCCACCCTCCCACCGCCCGCGCATCTGGCCGGGGCTGCGGGCGCTGCCGCCGCCAGCTGCAGCCGTACGTGCTCCGCTGCACCGGAGCCGCGGCGGCTCCTTCCACCGCCCCCGCGCTGCGGGGCCCACGGGCAGACCCCACCCGGGCACCCCCAAAGCGCGACCCAGCCTGGCCCAGGGTGGCGCTGGGGTGAGGTGGCCCTGGCTGTTCCTGGGGACTGTCCCCTGTCCTTGGGTCCCCACTCTGGGAGCGCAGAAAGAGGGGGCTGCTCCCAGAGCTGTCTGATACTGACTCCACCCGCGAGCTTGAGCACTGCCGGTCGTTTGGGGGTCCCCAGAGCACGGGATGCCCCCGGGCAGCTCAGCTGGAGCGTGTCCCCCTCTGCTGCTTGGTGCCATCATTGTCCCCTCCCCCAGGACCTGCTGCCACGGGCCAAATGAGACCAACAGAAGCCCTCAGTCCCATCCTCTGCCTCAATCAGGGGCTCTGCTGGCTGCAAGATCACCCTGGGGGCAGTTTGGAGAGCGGGGAGCAGGATGTGGTCTCTGGGGAGAGGAGGGGGTTCCTGTGGCTGAGGTGGCATTAGAGTGACAGTAGCCCAGTGGCGCAGGTCCCTTAGGGCATGGCATGGTGGCTGTGTCCCCTTGGCATGGAGGGGACTCTGGGGCGCTGGTGACATCCCCCAACATCTTCTCGCTCTCCAGATTTTACTGGGATTTCACGATGCTGCTCTTCATGGTTGGCAACCTGATCATCATCCCCGTGGGCATCACCTTCTTCAAGGAGGAGACCACGGCCCCCTGGATCGTGTTCAATGTGGTCTCTGACACCTTCTTCCTGATGGACCTGGTGCTGAACTTCCGGACGGGGATTGTCATTGAGGACAACACAGAAATCATCCTGGACCCCGAGAAGATCAAGAAGAAGTACCTCAAGACCTGGTTTGTGGTGGATTTTGTCTCCTCCATCCCTGTGGACTACGTTTTCCTCATTGTGGAGAAGGGCATAGACTCGGAGGTCTATAAGACAGCCCGCGCCCTCCGCATCGTGCGATTCACCAAGATCCTCAGCCTGCTGCGGCTGCTCCGCCTCTCCCGGCTCATCCGCTACATCCACCAGTGGGAGGAGGTGAGGACCTGCCCTGGGAGCCTCTGGCAGCGGCTGGATGGCTGGAGAGAGTGGCAGCTGGAGTGCAGTGGTTCCCTGACAAGCTGGCAGGGTGCAGAGGACCTGTGGGGCTGTGTGTGGGGCTGGTGGGTGGCTGTGACCCACCCTGGAGGGTCTGGGGCATCCCTGAGCTGTGATATAACACCCACCATGGGTGCCAGCAAGGCTGGCACATGCTGGCACACCATCCCCTGCTCTGCCAGCAGCAGGACCCTGTCCCCCTGCCCAGCTCAGTGCCTCCTGCCTCTCTCCCCTCTGGCTCCCTACCCCACCAGGAGCTCAGGGAGCACTGGGGAGGACAGCAGGAGCCCCAGCCCTTTGGGGCCTCCAGCTTTGAAGGTCCACCCTGCTTTGAGGGGACATGCTCAGCTTTGCTGCGTGGCTCTGGCCCATGCCCTGGGAGCTGCCCTGCTCCCTCCTCAGTGCCCAGAGTATTTGTGTCTCCCTGATCCTCGTCAAGGCTCGCTGCCATTAGCGCTTCCCGGGCGGCAGCGCGGCGGCACCCGCCGGCTATAAATAGGCAGGTGGAGCACAGCCACCTCGAGGCCGGAGCCAGGCCAGCCACGGGAGCCTCTTCCAGCTGAGGCCATGCAGGTCGGTGCCCTGAGCAGGGCTGGGCACTGGGGGACAGTCCCCACGCTCACCTCCTGCCATGCCACCCACCCACAGATCTTCCACATGACCTACGACCTGGCCAGCGCGGTGATGAGGATCATCAACCTCATTGGGATGATGCTGCTGCTCTGCCACTGGGATGGCTGCCTCCAGTTCCTGGTGCCCATGCTGCAGGATTTCCCCCAGAACTGCTGGGTCTCCATCAACGGGATGGTGGTGAGTTCCATCTGCCCCACACCGTGCTCCTGCCTGCTCCCCGGGGCTCCCACCCATCCCCACATCCTCCATCCTCCATCCTCCAGCCCCAGGAGATGCCATCCCCTGTGGGCCAGGGCAGTGGTGCCCCATGGTGCACGGAGCACCTGGCCCCAGATGCTGGTGTCACCCTGGTGAGGTCTCACAGGACCTGGAGCAGGGGATTGATCAGGGTGGGAGAAATATGCTGACATGGGGCTCTTGGCCCCATCCCCTGCACCTTCTCCTGCTCATTAGCCACAAAGCTGCTATTAATAAATAATGGCTCCTGTTTCTAATTGCTGCCTCTCAGCCCTGCAGCCTCCTGCAAATGGACCTTTTCCCCTGTCTGTCTCATCCTGTTTCATCAAATTTCCATCTCTGCTTTGTTCCGCCTGGCTTCCTCCTCTTCCTCCCCTGCCTGTCTCACCCTTCTCCTTCCCTGCCTACTTCGCCGGGGGAGTTTGGAAAGTTTGAAAAGTTTGCTTTTCAACAAATTCCTATTGCTGGGAGAGAACTGGGACTGTGGCCAGGGGTGAGCCAGGGCCCTCGAGCAATGCTCACACACACACACATGTGCATGGCTGAGCTGTTGTCCCTGTCACTGCAGAACGACTCCTGGAGTGAGCTGTACTCCTTCGCCCTCTTCAAGTCCATGAGCCACATGCTGTGCATCGGCTACGGGAAGCAGGCGCCCGAGAGCATGACGGACATCTGGCTGACCATGCTGAGCATGATCGTGGGGGCCACCTGCTACGCCATGTTCATCGGCCACGCCACCGCCCTCATCCAGTCGCTGGACTCCTCCCGGCGCCAGTACCAGGAGAAGGTAGGACTGCGCTGGATGGGGCCACAGCTTTGTCCCCTCCTGGAGCTGCGGCCATGGGGGTGAGGGTTCTCAGGCAGGAGCAGGAGTGGGACCAGCCCCGTGGAGTGGGGATGTGGGTGGAGGGTCCCAGCTGACACCAGCTCTCCCCACAGTACAAGCAGGTGGAGCAGTACATGTCCTTCCACAAGCTGCCTGCTGACTTCCGCCAGAAGATCCACGACTACTACGAGCACCGCTACCAGGGCAAGATGTTTGATGAGGACAGCATCCTGGGGGAGCTCAACGAGCCCCTGCGTGAGGTGAGGGCTGGAGAGCTGGGAGGAGGATGGGATGCCAAGGGAAGGGATCCCCTGCTCCTTGCTGTGGGTCCCACCAGCTCCTGCCATGCACATGCAGTCAAACACCTCTTGCTGCAGCTTTGCAGCTCCATGTGGGAGCGTGTCCATGCACAATCTGCATGCCAGAGTGTCCATGAAACTGGGGTGGGGAGTGTATCCCTGGGGAAGCATGTCCCAGCTTCCTGGGCTCACCCACTTCCCCACAGGAAATCGTGAACTTCAACTGCCGCAAGCTGGTGGCCTCGATGCCTCTGTTTGCCAACGCCGACCCCAACTTCGTCACGGCCATGCTCACCAAGCTGAAGTTTGAGGTGTTCCAGCCGGGTGACTACATCATCCGAGAGGGCACCATCGGCAAGAAGATGTACTTCATCCAGCACGGGGTGGTCAGCATCCTCACCAAGGGCAACAAGGAGATGAAACTCTCCGATGGCTCCTACTTTGGGGGTGAGCACTGGCAGGACTGAGCCTGGGGACCCTCGTGGGGTCTGTGAGAGTCACTGGGACACCTCTGCTGTCCCAGGGCACCCAGTGCATGGTGGTTCTCACACCCTGCTCCTGGCCTGCCCTGTTTTGTCCTTAATGGTGGAGTTCTGACCCTGGCCCTGGTGTTTTTCCCCCAGAGATCTGCTTGCTGACCCGTGGCCGGCGCACGGCCAGTGTCCGTGCAGATACCTACTGCCGCCTCTACTCACTCTCAGTGGACAACTTCAATGAGGTGCTGGAGGAGTACCCCATGATGAGACGGGCCTTTGAGACTGTGGCCATCGACCGTCTCGACCGCATCGGTAGGACACAGGGGGACCTGGGGGGCAGAGGGGCTACCTTGGCAAAGGGGGCAGCTGTGGTCCCCATGGGAACCCAGCATAGCCCCAGTACAGCATCTCACGATGCTTTGTCTCCTGGTCTTCACCCTGTAGGGAAGAAGAACTCAATCCTGCTCCACAAAGTGCAGCACGACCTCAACTCAGGTGTCTTCAACAACCAGGAGAACGAAATCATCCAGGAGATCGTCAAGTACGACCGGGAGATGGTGCAGCAGGCGGAGCTGCAGCAGCACACGGCCATGTACAGCCCTGTCCAGCCCCAGGTCACCTCCGCCATCGCCACCCTCCAGCAAGCCGTCGCCATGAGCTTCTGCCCGCAGATGGCCAGCCCGCTGGTGGGCTCCATGGCGCTGGGCTCGCCCCGCATGATGCGCCGCTTGCAGTACGCCCAGGCCGTGCCCAGCCCTTTCGCCGTGTCCCCCGTCCTGCTGCAGCAGAGCCCCCCGCCGCAGCCGCAGCNCGGCGCCCACGGGCTCGGGGCTGACAGCGCCGCCCGCCCTGCCGCAGGACTCGGCGGCGGCCCGCAAGGATTCGGCGTCCAGCACGCCCGACACGGACCCGGCCAAGTCCAGGCTGTCTTCCAACTTGTGACCTCCGCGCCGGGCACGGGGACACGCGTGCCGGAGGGGCGGCGGCAGGGAGCCCCAGCTCACCTCGCGTCCACCCTGCGCCGCCGGGTGAGGGCCACGGCCGCACCGCCGGCTGCCGCCCCCCGCCACGGCATCAGCCCCGCTCCCCGGTCCCTCCTGCCACCCGCTGCAGAGTGGGGCAGCTGCCGAGGGTGGGCCTGGGGCTGCTGTGCCCTCTCCCCACCGCGGGGTCACTGGGCTGAGCCCCCGGGTGTGTCGTCTCCGACCAAAGTCTGACCCTGTCGCCCGCTCCCCGCGGCGAAGCCCCGCTGCCCCCTGGCCTCCCCGGCTGCCCATAGAAGCCACAGCTGCATTCTCGCCATGACCAACTCTGTGTATGATATCTATGACCTGAACACATCCCTGTGTGTGACCCGCAGGACACCTCCCTGGGGCTGTCGGCGCAGCCCCGGCGCCACGCGTGTCCCTGCGCCCCTCTCACAGACCCAAGGCGAGGGGTGATGGTCCAGGACTGGAGGTAAGTTGGGAAGGGTCTGAGGGATGGTCGCCCTGAGGCTTGTAAGCACCCACGAACACACTGTCCCCCACTCCGGGCGTGGGGGTGAGCACGGCCCCATGTCCCCATAGGCAGCGCTAGGACGGAGGCAGGCGCTGGAGCCCGAGCCCTGGGGCTGGGGCAGGCACCTGCCGAGCGTACCAGGTGCCTGTGCGTGTGTTGTGTGTGCGTGTGGGTGTGTGTGCAGGTGTGTGTGTGTGTGTGTG
>VYZP01045453.1:2039-17351 GCA_013400635.1 Hypocryptadius cinnamomeus
TCTTTTCTGTGTGGTTTTTTTTTTTAATTTGGTTGTTGGCAAAACCAATGAAAGCAGCCACAGCATACACAGAAAGGAGCCACACACCACAGGGAACCCTCCACACAGTAAGTTGCCCAAATAATACTTTCTGAGTTTTTTTAAACTTCACTTTCTTTAGGAATAAATGTCAGCTTTCGCACCAACCTGAAGCTAACACTAAGAGAACATGTATAACTACTGTCGTTGAGTTATTTCTGCTTATATAACTGAGGAAAATAAATCTAAGTGTCAAATAAACAACAGACTCTTCCAGCACAACAGATTTAATTAAAACAATCTATTTTGTGATAACTATTAATAGCTGACCTTCAACTAGTTCTCAACAGAAAATAGAAAGAAGATTCTTTTACCTGATATAAATGTGCTCTCGAGAAATTTTTAAGTCCTTTATAAATGAACAATGCATGTTTATTTAACCTTTATAACTATGCTGTTTTCTGTAACCATACCTATATATGAATTCATGGATGTACATTTGTGTGCCTGATGCTATTTAGAACTCCTCCTTGTCTCAGAAGTAACACTGTAACTGTCTGTCCACACAGATTTTCTCCAAAAGATTTCTCTTGTAGCCATGCAGAAGCTCTGTGGACCAAAGCTTTACACTTCCATAATGATAGTCTTATTATTATTTATTAAAAATACAAGTGATTTGGCAAATTTTCTGATTGTACTAAACCCAAGTTGATTTATAGGAAAGCCTGTGTCTCAGTGCAACAAACTGGAAAAAACAGGGTAATGTAAAACAAACAGTCCTTCATCTACCAAAATGTGACTACTACTTGTTTATGATCTGAAGTCCAATTCATATTAGACATGTAAGAAAAAGGCAGAGACTGAGTTTCTAATGTACTTCTGAGAACTTGTAGAAATTAACCTAAAGACTTGGAAGACACAGCTGCAGGTTTTTGCAAGCTTTTAAGGACTGTGTAGAGAATATATTTTTATGTATCTGGCCTTGCAATCATGATGTGATTGTTATTTTAGATTGCTTTTGCAGGCTGAATTGTTTAGAAGATTAAAAAAACAAAGTAACAGAAGAACCCCAAACCTAAACTACCACTTTCTTTTAGGTGTATTTGTTAATCTTTGCATCTCTTCTGGAATGTTTGATATATGGCAGTAATTTTCACTTAAAGTGATCCACAGAATAACAGAATCCTCTGAGCTGGAAGGGACCCACCAGGATCATCAATTCTAACTCTTAAGTGAACGGCCCATGCAGGGATCAAACCCACAGCCTTGACATTACAAATACCATTGCCTAACCAGATGAGATAATCTCAAGGTTTATTCATAATGTGAAAAAGAAATTTTTTCCCATCTTGAAAGATGTTTGGAATTGTAAAAGTCCACTTACACAAATGCAAAAGTCAAAATCCCTAATAAATAGAATTGCTTCCTATTACAGTGAATTATTTCCAAGGGCGAAAAATATAATGGTATTAAAACAATGGTGCTTAAATACTGTTATGGCAGCTGATATCTAGTCTTGTCCTTATGACACCATCCATGTAATTTTGGGCAGTTTAACCACAGACGCACAAGGATTGGAATCTTGTAATATTTCTCTGTGGTTGAGTTTTGAAGGCTGAAGGACATTAATGCTTTGTATTCTGAATTTTGTCGCCAGCTAGTGCATGGATTTGACTTCTGCACCTCAGTTCCCTGTCCTCAAAACAGGGGTAATGTCACCATATTCCCCACTAAAATACCTGTAGTAAGCACTTCCACATTAATGAAGCACTGGGATACCCTCATCTTGAACTTAGAGAAGACACTAAGAGATTAATCATAGCTCCTATTCAGAAATAAGGTTTGAATTGTATGAAGTAAGTAAAGCCTTGGGTCACACACTGAATAATGAGGGTAAAAGAAAATATTGATCATCCTATTGATCACTAAGTGAGTATCATACATTCACGGCCTATAGAGAGGCTGAGGTCCTGTGGAAAATATGTTGTGTAATGGTGTAATTAAAGATTATAACATAATGCATACGCATGAGAGATAAAATTAACATTGCCATAGGAATCTCAAATCCAACATTTTTGAGCAATTGAGCACTCAACCTAATAAGCTCTTTTAACATATATTTGTGGGTATGTACAATATATGTATAGGCAGTACTTAATTGTGCATATAAATTATGGACTTCAAAGAAGGAAATTTTAAGAATGAGTCTTTTAAAATTGTATTTTCTTTGTTGCATGTGTAGTCATAAATAGGTCTTTTCCAACAGAACAACACAGTGGGGTTGAAATCAATGGAAGTAAGTACTATATCATTGAATCACAGAGTGATGAGACAGATTCCCTATGATTTTTTTTGGCAACTGGTGGTCTGATGTATCAGTATTGAAAAGAATCATGTCTTGTCACCAAATAAATTTTTCTCACCTTAAAACTATAGATTTGGTCAAAAAGAAAGAGTAAGTGTGAATGACATGCAAATTCTGCAGCCTACACATCAGAATTTTACTCCATCTATCTCATGTGCCCACATAGAATGACATCTATGGACTCACAAGAGTCCTTTGGGGACAAAGGCTATTGCAATAAACAGGATGAAGACAATTTTAGTGAGATCTACTCAAGATACTCTTTTTGACTTCCATGCCATTGATAAATATGCAGGACTCGAATTGATGCTTTTAATACTGCACAAAAATTCATAATTTCATACAACCTCATACAGTCCCTTAGCTACGAACTATTTTGTTGTATCATTATGGAGGGAGGAGGAAAAGAGAGAAAGAACACATGCTAATTATTGGCAGCTGTTATTGCTCTTTTACTAATTGAGTAAAATCACAGTAACACAAAAGTGAGCAGAGAAGTGAAAATGAAAGCTTTAGAAGTCGTGCTTACCTTTAGTTATGCAAAACCTGGATGGATTTTCTTTGTAGTTTTTTATTTTGTTTCTATGCAAAAAAAATTAAAAAGAAAAATTAAATGTAGATCTAGATTTTTAAAACACCCTTTTCCCTCATCTCCTTCTTGACATATTTATGTGTGTTCTGCTATATATTCATTTGTTTCTGTAGAGATTTCTTTATATATTACATAATATATTTTTATGTTTGCTGCATGTAAGTGTTTAAAGTTGCAATTACATCAAATTACCTTGGCAGAGCATGTTGTTGCTATCATGGAATGCCACACTTCTCCCACAGAGATAATTGTGTTCCAGTAGTGGGTGGATTGTTCTGGTTCCTATGCATAAAATATAAAGCACATTGGGATCATCTGTGGGTGACAGAAGCTGACTTTTAATCTAAGGTGGTCGAAACTCTTTATGTACTTTTGCCACAACCATTTGACCAGTGTTACTTTCAAACACAGTACCAGCTCTAGGGTGGCGCTCTGTGCTTTTTAAATCATTCAGTGTTAAGGAAACTTCCCAGTCTGACCATCCACGAGACTCCCTGGCAGTCACATCCCAAGGCCAGAGACTGCCACTGCTGGGTCAAAGCCCCTTCACAGTGGGTGGCTCCCGTGACCAAAGTGTCCCCCTGGGCTCCCCACACCCCATCCACAGTCAGAGCAGGTTTCCTCACTGCTTCAGCCCTGGGTTTCCCACAGCAGAGTCTCAGATGTCATGTTCCATAAAGCCATTTATTCACAGCACAGTAACACAGGAACAGCCTGAGCTGGTGCCCCCAAGGAGGACCCCAACCAAGGAACCACTGGGCTTTTATAGCCTCAGAATCCATCTGCAGGCAGGTCTCACTTTTCATCTCCATGTCCATCCACCTCACTGGCAGCCTAGGGTCTTCACCTTTGTTATGCAAAACGCAATTCCTGGCTCCTGTCTCTCAGTGTCCATTCGCCTGACTGATGTCACCCACCTTTATCCTGGTTTTTGTACCAAAGGTTGGCAGTTCACAGCCTCTTATCTTGGGCTCCTGCCCAGAGCTCAATCTGCATCTCAATTTGTATCTTCCCAGCAGAGCTATCTGGACCACATATATTCCTCAACATCAGCTGCACAGGTCCATATATAAAATGTATTTTGCTGGATAGAACAAAAATGTTTAAAAGATTGTGCTAAAAAAAAATCCATAAACAGATATAATCCCCTTTCCAGATGATTACAGAAAGTATTTGAACACTGTACAGATTTCAATATTTTAGATAATCATTATCCAAGTTGAAAATCATAAAGTAATGCAGTAACTCTATAAGAACTTACTCCATATGATCATATTGTGTATAAATATGTTTCAAAGCACAAGATTTGACTAAGGATTTATTTTCTTCTTGGTAAGTTCTATTAGGTCCCAATTGAGTCAAGAAAGTCCTTGGTTAATTAGCAAAATTTTAAGCATACACTTAAGTCACATTGACTTGAATAGAATATAGGTATGTGCTCATAATCAAATATTTATGGACATGTTTCCTTAAATGAATGCAATTACTGGTTTGTGTGTCTTCAATACTAAGAATCTGATTCTACTCAATAAACTCATCATAAAGCCTTAATGTAGGCAGAAAGTCAATAAAAAATTGGATACTCCTATATTGCTCTCTAAGCCAAGAATATGCAAAAATCTGTTTGTTTGCTTTATGGAAAACTCAATCTTTTTCACTTATGTTGGTCTATTATATTAAACCAAAGTGGGTGTACCTTGCCAATAGATACTGAAATGGATGACAAAGCTCAAAGCAAATAGAAACTGAAATAGAGGTTAAATAACTAGGGAGACCCTTCATTTTAGCTCTGCTACATGGTGCAGAATGAATGTAAAGTCTGTGGATGTTAAACATGATAAATAGTATCTTTGCAAAGAACTGTACCATTAGCCTCATTTTATTGACAATTAACCAATGTTCTGATACACCATGGATAACCTTGGACTTCATCAGCTGGTATGAAAAGAAAACCTCCTGCTGCAAATGTCTTTTCTGCTGTCTTTACCTATTCTGCTAAGTATTGAACTGGCACCAAATTGCAAGTAGTGTCACTGACAAATACTGCATTTAGAAGGGCTGATTTAACAGAGTAGCAGAGCAGCAGGCTGGTTATGTCAGTGACAGAAGCACTAAGAGGATTTCAAAGCATTGTTAGACTTCCTAAATCTTTCCCTTATCATCTTTCCAATTTCTAATTTGCTCACTCATTCAATGCAATCTCTTTTCAGAAGTCATTCTGTTTCCTTTTCTGGAAGTCAAGTAGTAAACTGGAGTTATTCCCTGCTGCACTACCTTGGTTCCTTATTTTTTTGGCACATATACATTAATGACTTATTCAAGCAATTCCAGCACTTGACTTTCTGTATCCTGGGCAGAGTGAAAAGCTGCAATAGGCTGTAGAAGTACATAATTGGCCTTTATATGCTGTCAGTCCTCCTGCTAGATATGACTATGCCAAATACGAAGATGGAAGTGGAAGAGAGGAAAACTAATCTGCAGAAAGCATCCCAAATTCAATTAGAAATGCTTGGTATGATTGAAATTAGCATTGAACCGAATAAATTCAAAGCTTTGGAAGACTGAAGGTATGAATGCCAGATGCAAAGCGATAATGTGTGCGAAGGTTGATTCATCACAGGAAGTAGCAGCCAAGATATTGGTGAGATAACCAAGAAACCAAAGAGGTAGTTTAACATACTGAAATATGAAAAGCACTTGGGAAGGTGGTTGCAGAAGATAGCAGCAAATGCATTATTGGTGGAATACAGGAGGGTCTGAAGAGACACAGCTGTTGGAGTAGGATTGGAAATAGGGGAAAGGGCAACAACAGATGTACCCCTCATTGCTAAAACTGTATATCCCACTCCATTTCACTGGGAACATAGAACTGCAGGGAGCTCTCCTTACATAATACACTACACTGAATTGAAGAAGAATCTGCTAAAAATCCCAAACAAAACAGTGATTGGCTTTGCACGTGAGAAGTCTGTAGAAATGACAATTGAGAAAACAACTTATGTGAATACACAATTGCACAGCAGCAGCAGATTTTGGCAAAAGATCTTTGAAGACCCAGTTGATCATATAAACCTGATTAAAATATTTTCTTGAAAGTCAATGCATTATTCTGGTATAACAGACTTCGAATAATCCGTGTAATATATACAGAATTTATAGCAGAATTCAGTCTGGGAAGGGTGGCAAACATATTTTGGAGGTCAAAAATGAGGATTTGAGAAGAGATGTTCCTTGAATTTCGTATGATTGATTTTAGACAGTTGCAAAGAATTGAACTTAGAAAGGAGAAATAAGATACCTGCATTTGAGAAAAGTGTTAGCTGTGCAGTAGGATGAAAAAGATAAAAGGCTTAACATATACCTCAAAAGGAATAGAAGCCACAAGTGTGATCCTGTTGCAAAACAGGAAAATCTCATTCTTGAATGAATTAAGATGACTGTTGTATGTAAGACACAGGAAGATTTTTTTTTTTTTTTTTAAATCTCTTCCTGGCTTTAGTGGATCCTTGACCAGAACAGAGTCCATGATTTAGAGAAGATTGTGATAAGTTGCAGTAGTAAGACTAATAAAACATCTAGAAAAAGAAAATATGAAGAAAAAGAAAGGTTGAAATAAATGCATTTACACAATCTATCAGATAGAAAACTAACAATTTTTATTTTGCCTGTGTACAGGTAGGACTAGATGAAGCCTTCAGCTCTGTGGTTTCTAAGATCCTGTGCTTAAATGACTGAGAAATTCACCAAATACAACAGAAATTTTCTACTCAACCAAAAACCAGAGAGGCTATTAATCAGGATGTTTTATGGAGAACTCCAGTGACTAATGAATTCTTGCTAAAGATGAATGAAAATAACCTGCCAATGTGAATGACATTCATTGATTATAAGAAAGTTACTGACTAGCATCAAAGAAAGAAAAATGCTGTTCTGAAAGCGACCCAAGCATAACAAAACAGTTATCTATCTGCAGTTTCTGAGAAACAAGTGGGCTGGACTGTGGCTGACACACATGGGAAAGAAGAAAAACAGGCCAGAGCAGTGATTTTTGTCTGCAGTCTACTAGTGGTACATTTATATAACGTACCAAAAGGGTCCAGCACAGTCTGAGGATACAGTGTGTGAACATGGATGAGTCAAAATATCACTCTTGTCCCATGTGTGCTGCAAAGAAAGGGTACCACATCCCACATACAGGGTAATGAAAGTCCAGATTCAAACAGACTGGAAAGGGAGTTTGGGAGGGAATTTGGTTGGGGAGAGGGAAGGGAGAATGCTGGTATTCTGCCAAAACACATTTAGTTCTGACTTAAAAAGACAAACACCCTACAACACTGAATGTTTATTGCAAATAAAGTCAAAAGAATTTGTACTCCCTTAACTTAGGCTTTAATTTTGGCCAAATTTTTTTGAAAAAGTGGAGAGTGAAGAGCTACCAAGTTGTCTTCATTCCTAAATACAATTTATTTTCTTATTGGAAAAACTTATTGTTTCTTGAGGACAACAAGAAAAAGGTTAGGCACTTTTTTTTTTTTCTTTGGTTTTTTTTTTTTAATTTTATTATTACTGTCATGGTTTTGAATTTCTCACATTTACCTATTCAATCTATTCCCCCCAAAAATACCAGGGAAGGANTTATAACCCAAGCCACTAGGGTACATGTTCTGTCTTGGTCTGTGGATGCTTCTACTTTATAAATCAATACATCTACGGCTGCATTGAGCAGGAGAAAAAGTAAGATAAAACCTAAAAAGCAGCATTTTTTGAATAGAAGAAAAAAAAGAAAAAATATGTGGAAAATTGCAAGGCTGAACTGTTCAAAAATCACAAGAAAAAAGTCAACAAACTACCCCCCACCTGCTGCAGTACTCTGTATTAGCATTTCTACTTCTCTATTAGAGTACATTAAGAACAACATTGCAACAGAACAGGGATTGCTTACATGGAAAATGCAACAAAATGTGGTCAAACAAACTGTATGGTGGGCTCATTGTGATCACAGCAGTCAGGGATGAAACCTAAGAAATGGGAAGAATATTACTACTGTGTCAATGAATGTAATTAAGACTGAGATGATAATTTTGTTCAGAATCTGTATTTCCAGCTTGCTAATGTCTCTCTCAGAAATTTACCTTTCCAAATGATGCATCTCATATTAGTTCTCTTCTAGTTCATTCTGTAGTACGTTTCCATTAGAGACAAAAACATAAAAGAAACTATATTACAAACAACATCAATTCCTAGTATTAAGAATGAATTAATTGAAGTAAAAATATGTTATGAATGCTTTGTCCTGGTTATTCTGAACTCTAATTTTCACAAAATCTTTAAATTACCCGTGTGAAAGGAAAACATCTCCTTGCTTGTTTGATTTTGTTATAGGTCTATTTATACTTTGTTATTCTTCGCTAGCTCAAAAATATGTGTATAAAACATTACCTTTGATGTATGGTGTACAATCTTTCCCTGAAATATGTGAGTGGCAGAAAAATCCTGTGGAGGCAGGATGGAGGGGAACATGTGCTGTCCAGGAACAACTGTGGGTCCTGTGGCCCCGCTGTTTTGAGCCTTGGCTGTTGCAGCCAGCAACAGTGGAGTGCAGCCCCTTCCCACCGTTGATCCTGAGGTCAGGCTCCTGGGCACACAGTAGCATCCTGTGCTCCCATCCTGGGAGCTGCTGCCAGCTGCATATCAGCCCAGCTTCAGCCCTGCCACCTCACAGCCCTGTCTTCAATTGCCCTGGGGGTCCAGACCCTGTTCCCATGGTTGTCTCCAGCCACCCAAGGGCTGTGTCTGGCCCTTCTTCCCTTCACTGGGCCTGATCCTATCCCTGACCCAAGAACATCCTGACCCATTGGTGAGCAGAAGAGACTGCTCAGAGTGGCCAAGTGCCTCAGGTTCTACCAAAAAGCAGTGCAGGGTTTAATTCCAAGAGCCCTGTTGAGGCTAGAGGAGCTGTGACTGCTTCTGAGGATTGTATACAAGAGTGCACCTTCAACACACCTCAACTTCCCATCAGGCAGGACTTGGGCACATGCCTGTCATCCCAGTTATCCCTGTTGGTGCAAATTCCATCCTGCACACTTGCCTGTGTGGAAGTTTCTGTGACCACTGATGGCAGCTGTACGTGCTGTGGTCCTGCATGGGACCAGGCGGAGACCTTCACACAGGAATATGTCCTGGTGCTGGACACAACATGTTTGCAAGAAGTTGAATTTGTGTGATCACAGTAATGGAATAGCTGGGAGACCTGACACATGGAAAGAACTTGGCAAAAGCCCCAAGGATGCCTTGGGTAGCTCAGACGATTTAAAGGGCAATACATCCGTTTCCCTTAATTCAGCAGTAATTTCTCCATCAACAACAAATATTGCAGTCACTGAGGAGGAGGTGTCAGAGAAGACAAATGGGCACCAAAAGTGTGCAGAACTGTGGTGAAATATACACAACCATAAGGAATTGTTGTGTAGGGTCTAGCTGTCTTCAAAGGATGATTTGTATTTCAGTGGCTTGGAGAAAAACTGAGTATGATGAATTTAAATGCATAACTTAAACCTAGTTAATTTCTTAATTCATTACAATACTTCTTTACTATAAGCAGCTTGGAAAATTATTGATTAAACAAACAAACAAATCCTTGGTTGATTTTTTGGCTGGCAACAGCACTAGCCCTAAATCAAATGTTGAATCTGAGGCAGCAGTGTGCTTATCAGCCTTAGGTCATGTCCTTAATGCTCAATGAAAGAGAAACCTGTTTCTCATTCAGTGATTGCTCAGCTATAATAAACTGCTAACATTTTTTAATTTGATACTTTACATACTCATTATGCTCTGGTATCACATAACAGTACAGAAGGTCTGACTTTTTCCCCAGGAGCCGTTTTCTCCTGAAGCCTGAACATTTCATTGCTGCACTGTAATTTAAAGGGTTATAAAGACTTGGTGGAATAAATTACAATATTTATGAAAATAGGCAAAACCAAAGTTAAAAAAAAAACAAACTCACCCAGCATCAGCACATGTACTTTTCAGTGGCTTCAGATCATACACAGTGGTGCAAGTTTTGGACAGAATACTTAAAATTCTTCCAGTCTATCTCCACAGAAGTGGAAAACAAATTGACGGCATAACTATCTTAAAAGTTGATTTATTATCGTACTTCTTCTCCACATATTTTTATATATACAAAAAAAAATCCAATACAAAACAGAAAACCAACCCACACAACCATGTTGGAATTATTTACCCGGTTAGAGAATACAGAGAAAATACTCATCAACGTTCCTTACGTAACAGAACGACTAATCTAATACTAAAACATAAAACAGGCTTTCAGACATCAAAGCTTAAGCTGTCAGCTTTCCTTCAGACTGTATTTATACATCAGAATGGTTGGGAAAGGTATGAAAGCTGTGTTAACTCTTCCATTGCAAAGGGAAAATAATAAAGAATTCAGGTTAATAATTAGAAAGAACTTTAAACTTAATTAAACAAAGCAACAGGACACAAGAGGTTATACTTTACAGAGCCAGGAATGCACATGATGAAGCACAATATTGTACACCAAAGCATATTCAGTCACCTGAGGTAGCTATTAATAGATCAGTTAGACATGGGCTGGTATTTAAAACAATTCCTTAGTCACAAAAGTCTTTAGGATTTGTTGACAATTTGTACATACTCATTCATGGTGACAAGCAGTTTTTAGTGGGAATATAGTGGTGATATACTACCAAAAATAATTTGTTTCCCCATTGTAATCTCCTTCTTATTTTAGCCTCTGCAGTAGCTCCTTAAGGGCTTTGACATCAGGGGAAGGTCCATTCTCCACTGCTTTGTGGATTGGTTTTGCACACTGATGTTTCTTCGAATACTCTCCATCTGTGTCCTTTTTGCTATGATGTTCAAAACACAAGCCTAAACTCTGCTGTCATTCAATTTACAAACATTTTGTTCAATTTCCTCCATCAGAAGTGAGATAACTGATTTTCCAGGCAGGAAAGCACAGACAAGATGATGTGGTTTTTTTTGTGGTAGGAAAAGAGAATTCAAATTTGTGTTCCCTTCCAACACAGCATGGAAACTAGCCCCTGTCTTTTGCTGTTAAAAACCAACCACTGAACTTGAGCACTGCAATCACAGGCAGTGTGCTTGTGCCTTTTTAGATAGAAAGGATGAGTATTTTTAAAAATTAGCTGAAAAAAAAGTGTGACTCTAAAAAGGCAAACTGCTAAAACTACAGAAGAGTGGATGCTGTCTCATGGCTTAAAAAATAAGTGAGCATTCTGGACGTGTGTCTCTTCTTCTTTAGAAAATGTTATAGCATAAACCACAGACTAGTCATAGATTGACAGTGTCTCTCAAGATTAGGAAAGGGCAGAAAGGAAATCTAGAATGAGGAGGGGAAGGAGACTAAGGGCGATAAGTGACAGAAAAAAAGAGGCCTCAACAGGCACTTATATCAACATGGGGCTGTAGAAGGAAACAGGTGATTGTGGAGGCTGTAAGAATATGAAAGCCAAAAGAAGGTATGAAGCCAAAACACCAGAATAGAGACAGAAGGAAGCAAAAGGGATGGAGGAATATTTTTTCTCTAAAGGCAGGTTTTGATGCATAGCTGTGGTTGAAATTCCTGTGAAGGGAAATAAATGACACATGTAGATTAGAATTTTGTTATGAGATCAGATTCATGATCTCTCTTTATTCCAGACCCATCTCCAGCACTGAATATATATTTTTGACACAAAAATCCAAGAATACTGTACAGCCAACCCTTGTATAAGCTCTCCCATCCAAGTCCCATCTATTTCCCAAAAGTTAGGGATTGTTTCAAGATAAAAACTTGTCTTGCTTTATTCCACACATGTGCTCCAGATATTCATGTTGTTCTTATAAACCTCTAATACTTCAAAATTTTTAAGTTCTTTGCATCAAATTATACCAACTTTTTAGCATGTTCTACTGGGCTCTCTACTGATTTCTCCCCTGGAAAGCTCTGTTTCTCTCAGCTGGGAAAAGATAAGGATTTCTGAAAACGACACTTGCAATATTCTGATATTTCAGTTAGTGCCTGAAGTTAGCTGTGGTAATTTTGGTAATAAATTACCATGTTTGATATGTGTGCATTTAAATTACCATTTAACTCAGGTGAGGAAGACCTTCGCAGCAAATTTCCCAACTGTAACCACTTTGTTTTGCAATGTGGAGTTATTTGAGGGTACATAAACTGAATTATTTTGGGGTGGAATTAATCAAAATAATTCTAGCTTCTATGTGGAAGCCAGAAAAAGGTACAAGACTGGAGACAATCTGAACTAAACCTCCAACTAACTTTGTATATCGTGGACATCAGTTTTCAGCAACAGCTGTTTCATTCAATAGATATGCTCCTGTTGCCTAAAAGAAACTGTTAATGAAAAAATAACCATAACCATCTTTAATCAGTTTTACAGGAATAAAGTTTTTCACAGAAACTCCTTTCTGATTTTTTTGGTGTGCACTCCCTCAGTATATGTCCTATTCTTTGTACATTGATAGAAACAAATCAGTAAGTTGAGGTGAAGGAAGTTAGGCACAAGTGAGTGCTATCTAAATTTGTGGGGATCTAAAATTTGTGGTGGAAGAGAGGTGATGAAATTCAGTAACTGATTGAAAGAGGGAGCATGGGTAGGTAGAGATGTGGAAAGATTGAATCTCCCTTGAGAAGATGAAAGGACAGTTCAGTAATTGGGAACAGCAAGGACCCATTTGGAGGGCAGAGAGGAAAAGAGAAGTAGTTAAGATAGCATAGTTGTTTTCAGATCTTCAGTTCAGCTTGAATGCACTGAAGTAGTGATCTGAAAATAAAAGAGAATGAGGTGGGAAAATGTTGAGTCTTTTTGTTTTATTGAAACACACACCCTTTTTTTTAAAATGCACATTTGTGATTGCTATTTCTTTTATAAAGAGAGTTTATAAAACAATCATATCCATCCCTCTGGTTATACACTAAAAATAACTAAGGTTTTGGCAAAGAACCTGGACTTCTTCTACTCATATCAGGTATACCCAGACCTATTGTGCATGCATGGCATAGTACTAGGATTATACAATGTAGTATTATTTAAATATGCAAAGTCCCATTGACATAATAGTCAGGGGAGAGTATGGCTTAATGTATCTGTAATCCACATATTAAAGCTCTCTAAGTATGATTTGACATGACAGTCCATAATGCCTCTAAGCTTTAACTTTCTATTGTGCCTGTGACTTACACTCCACAAATCACAATACAGGACTGTCATGTTAAACTCCATTTCTGATCCATATTTTCTGTTACATTATTTATTTATTTATTTATTTATTTGCATACCTCCAGATACCTATATATGTCTATAACTTCTAGATATCCACCCCGACAGGATGGGGATTCAGAGATGATTTCCAGTCTTTAGTTCCCCCTGCTGTGCCTATGTGTTGATGTTAAGTAACCTTGAAAGGCTTTAGAATGTGTCTGTGCCATCAGCAGGAGAGTAAAAAGGGAGGTGTATATGGTAGCACTAATACTTAAACTGCAAGCTGCCACCTCCACTGATCTATCACAAACACTCAGAAAGCAACTGCATTCTCATTAAGCACTCACTAAATATGGCAAGTTCCTACTTCCTAGCCCACCATTGCAGGAAGGATCCTGAAGGGTTTGAAAGCTGAACCTTTCCCTAAGATCATGTATATCAGTGCCATGGAGTTAAGGGAGCTGGTCCTGGTGGCATTTGTGTTCTTCTCCCTTGTCACCTTGCTTTTATGAAAAGGTGAGATGGCAGCTGCTGGGGAGGGGCAGCTGCATGTTTCTTCTAAGGACTGAAGAGCAGCTGAAATGGTAGCGACCATAACATGACAGACCTGCTGCCAGTAGCATCTATGATGAACTTATGTGACTGCCCTGATAATTAGGTTTGAGATAAAAATGCACAATTGAGACTGTCTAGTATCATCTGTGGGTGCTAGAACCTGTCTGCCTGCACAGTGGAGCAAGCTACTTAATGGTGTGTGCTTTGGATGTTTAACTAGGCATGTGATGATTTTTCACCAGTGTTAACAACAAAGCTGTATCTGTCAGAATTAGCAGGCAGCTCTAAAACCAACCCCAGCTAGGTGATATTTGTGTGCCCAAGAAACTGCTCTTTGAGATTTCTTGATGTGAAAAGGGGTATATCATGGCAGGAAGCATATGTGAAGGAAGAGGAACCCTAAGCAACAAAATCCCTTTTGAATCATACTGAAAATTATCTCATAATCAGAGTTTGTCATAGTTATATTTTTTTTTATATCTATATATATTGATATCTATATATATATATACACACACACACGCACATAAATACTCATACAGAGAGAGCTTTTAAAATATATTGAGTTTAGAGATCTTGAATTTTTATGACAATGCAGCCCTAGTCACTACTTCAGGGTAGGAAGAGAGAAGATTCAGGCAAATGTTATTTTAATAACCTTAGCAGCCATGCATTTACATCTCTAAGCCCTTCTCTGTTCACACAGACATCCTATCATTAGCTCCATCTAATGCTCCAAATTTAATATTCTTTGTCTTTTCCTTAAAGAATGAGAGTGCCTGTCTATATGATTAAACCACTATGAAGAAAAGGTCTGTCAGTGTTCTTCCTATACAGCAGATCATGTTGAGAAATATGATAGTTCTCATTATGCAGCATTCTCCTCACTGGGCCTGATCGGGTTCCACAAATAGGAAATGTTGAAATTGCCAATACTCATTTGCATAGCTTGCCTGTGTGCCTGCTGCTTTTCCACTGGGACCTGTCCCAGGCTGCTTCAAAACCTTTCAGTGAACACTTATTTGTCTGTTTTTTCCACTCTTGTACTCGTGAACTGACTGATGGTTTTTTATGGTATCTTTTAAACATTTATCTCCCTGTTTACTGCCACCAAAGCAACATGTTTCCTGAGTCTTGTCTATAGAAAAATGCACACCAGAGACTCTTCCTTTCAACAACTTCTAATTAGGCAGCTGAGGCTGAGGTCTGAGCAAAGCAATTTTAAGGGTAACTTCCTTGAGCTGGCTCCAGTGCTTCCTGCTTACCAGAGCTCACTGCCTAAGAAGCTTATCAGCTAACTTCCTGCTGGTGAGACACTTGCCAATCATCTGACATTGCTCCTTCACTGTATCAATGAGCTGGACTGCTGTTTTGAGAATAATGAGAAGTAGAAGGAGGAACTGACCTTGTACAAAGGAGTGTTATGGCTTGCATGCAGAACACAGCCACTGTTGCAAGCAATGATTCCCTTTCTAGGGCACACATGGGATTAGGTGGAAATTTTGCTG
>VYZP01045456.1:944-17104 GCA_013400635.1 Hypocryptadius cinnamomeus
ACCCACACATAAGTACCCATTATAGTAAGACTGTCAAGATCAAACAGGAACAGCTGCTGTTTTTCTCTTTTGCACACTTAAAATATATTAACAAGAAAGAGAAAGTTAATGCATTAACTCTGAAGGCTCAGTGCATTATGCTTCTTGACAAGTAGAAGCAGTTCAAAGACAATTTAACATTTTAATTTAATTCTCACAGATATATCTTCCTGTTTTGTTCTCTGACCTATAAGAATACTGATGAACTTAAACTGGAGGGGGAAAAAAAAGGAAGAATGGGGATGACATCAAATTAGTCCCAGCTGCCCAACTAATGCTACTGTACAGTTGCAGCAAGGCAGCCCAACTAATGCTACTGTACAGTTGTAGTAAGGCAGCCTTGCCTTACTACAAAGTTCATGTCTCTATATTGAATTCTTTTGTTCATTTATGCTCAAGTTAAAAATCACTTTATCGGTTAATGTCACGCTCAGAGCTTTTTAACTCAAGGTTTCACTGGTTTTATTGTGAAAATGTATTATTTTTACTAAGGTATCTAACTAGTATTTAGGGTTCCCATTCTCCTCAGAGTTTGAAAATTCTAGATTAAACAATTAATGGGATTCTCAGGCAGATTTTTAGATTTTTAATAAATCAAATGAAACACTTAAATTCTAGTGTCCATTTGATATGTAATTTTCAAGAAAAAATATCATCTCATAGCCAATACAAAGTAAAATATTCTTCAAGAAATTTAACATTTTCAAGCCCTTAAATTCTCTACGTACTATTAGAAATATTTTGTCTATGAAGTTATGTTATTCAATACTCTTTAATGAAACATGCTACAGAGCAACAGCTTGGAGTACATCTCAGCCAAAGATCAAACTCCTTCCCACAAAATGACTGCAGTACTTTTGTTCTTGAAACTCAGAAGCCAATATATAAACACTCAAACTCTTTTGTACTTTAATCTGTCATTTGGAAATATCCAACATGTTCCAGGAATGGAAATTACTAGAAAACCTAATGACTTTTCATGACCTAAGTATTGGTTAAACACTCACTCTAGGTAATCTGCATTTCACTGTCTGGTCAAGGTGCAAGTGTTTCTTCCAAAAGAACTTCCTGATTTTGAAACAGAGTCAGTTTGAAATCGTTCTTTCAGATACCTAACTTGGTATTATTTTCAGTCTGCTTTTTCGGTCTTACTTTCCTTTGACATCTTTTGCTGTTGATGCAGAAAGATGTTCACAGATGGGGAAAGGCGACTGCACAGAAAGCAACTGTAAGCACAAAATGCAACTGAAAGAATAAATTCTGTATATTAAATTCTCGGCATTTTGGGTATTACACCAAGAAATGCCAAAGTCCTTTTAAATGAAAGGTCACTATAGCATTTCTCTAAACTAGATTAGTAGGTACAACACTTGTTTCTTATAGCTGGGAATATTCAAACAACATTGTTTCTAAATGTTTGAAAAGAGACGAAGTCCGTTTGAGATTTTTAACAGAATGATCCACACAGCATTTAAATGACATAATGATAGCATATGAAATGCACCTTCCAATCCTAACTGGAAAATGCTTAACAACTTCAGTTCTGAGTTACATAAAACCTAACCATAAACAAAATAGAACACATTATTTCTTGAAGCTCTTCCTACCCTAAGAATATTCAGATATCTTAGATTCTACATATTGATGTGCAATATTATTATGCAAATCTCCCATATTATTTTATTGCTCCTCAGAAAGGCATGTTCCATTGCAGCTTTCATGTAGTAAAAGTAATATTTTAGCAGAAACAGTCTAGATTTCACTGATAATTAATTTTCAGAATCAAGGAATCAGTAAGGTTGGAAAAGACCTCCAAGATCCTCAAGTCCAACCTTTGACCAAACACCACCATGTCAATTCAGCCACAGCACTAAGTGCCATGTCCAGTAGTTTCTTGAACACTTCTAGTTATGGTGTCTCCATCAGTTTCCCAGGCAGTCCTCCTCAACGCCTGACAACTCTTTCAGGGAAGAGGTACCCATCTTGAGGCCATCTCCTCTTGTCTGCCCATGGTTACTTGGGAGAAGAGATCAACAACCTCCCTTCAGGTGGTTGCAGAGGGCAGCATGGTTCCCCCTGAGCCTCCTCCTCTCCAGCCTGAATACTCCCTGCTCCCTCAGCCACACCTCACAGGACTTACTCTCTAGACCCCTCATCAGCTTTGTTACCCTTCTCTGGAAAGTAAGTCAGAGTTTAATACCAAGTATCAGCTGAACCAAACATTTTACTTGACAAAAATATTACAGGATGTCATCACAGTACCTTGTCCACATGGAAGATTAAATCCAGCTCACAGACATTTTCAAAACACTTGTCTAGTGTTTCCACAAATACCTGCAAAGAGGGGAAAAAAGAACCAAAGGTCAATCTTTAACAGAAACTCTGCAGTTCCATTAGGTGTGAGGTTTGAGAAAAGCAAATACAGAAATTAAACACTGGTCAGATCTTAACACATTAAAGGCATTTACAGAAATTATGTGGTTAACATTATGTCAAAAGTATGTTATCTATGTAGAGGGCAAAACAGGATGCACAAGCCAATTTAAGTTAAAACTCTGCTTAAAGTCACCCTGCTTTAAAAAAAAGATACATCTTGAAAAAACAGTAACATAACCTATACTATCATTTTCTCAGCTGTGATTTGAAGTACTCCTTCCCATTTAATTAGAACTCAATTATGAAGCAAATAAAACCAGCTTTTCCCATCATTATTTTTAATAATTACTGCATTGCAGGCATTTCCTAGTTAACCAGACTGTTAACTTCGCTATGAACTGTCAACATCACCCCTTCCAGCAGCAGTACAGTACAGACCCACTGAATCCAGGATGAAAAAGGCTTTTGTCTTAATGTCACATGTCCTGATCATGTCAGGCATACTACCACATAAATTTAGAAAAGTTTACAGCAGTTCACACATAGGCAAATAAATCCTTTCTGAATCCGGAATATAAAAGCATAAAAATCCAAGCAGCTGCTGCACTCCAGCCACTGATGCTCCCTGCCAGATATGGTCTGTACATCACCTTCCTCCGGGTGTTTCTGAAATAGATCCCTTGGCATTTATGTTTGTACTTTGGTACACCAAGAGTACCTGGTCCTCAGTTAGTCCAGATAATGAAATGATGATTGTACTTGCAATCCTGAAGTTCCTGAATGCCAATCACCATGTGCTTGTAGTGAGTGCTGTCAGAGACTCCAGTCTTAGAGAGTTGTACACACAGTTCCCTTTGTCCAAGGGATAACTCCTACGGACATAGGTTATGTCAAGATCTCTCTAAGTTAAACGTAAGATTGAGCTTAGGGTCTTCAAAGTTAAAACAAATTTCTGAAAAAATTTATTGATCTTTTATTAATGGCATGTAAGTAAACTGCAACTTGTTGGAAATTTTAATCAGTTTTGTATCTTTCAAGGCCATTTTGTCACAATGTATATTTAATATTATTTATTAAGGTGTCACCGTATGCAATCTTTTATTCAATTGTTAACTCAAACATCCTAAAGAAGCAATATGGAAGACAAACACCTCATTTTGATTCTCTGTTACACATGATTTATGAACCGCACCTTAGTATTTGATAGGCACCAGATTTCAAACTGCCTAGGCCCAGGCACAGACCTGACATAGATCACAGAACTGTTTAGGCTGGAAACCTGAAGATGAATAACTCAAAGAGGTAAGCTAGCACTGCCAAATCCAGCTCTAACCCAGGTCCCTGAGTGCCACATCTAGATGTTTTCAAAACACTAGGCATGGTGACTCCACCACTTCCCTGGGCAGTCCACTCCAATGTCCAACAAACCTTTCAGTGAAATCTTTTTTAACACCCAGTCTAACTTCCCCTGGCACACATTGAGGCTGTTTCCTCAAGTCCTATTTCTTCTTTGTTGGTAGAACAGATTGAAGCATCTCTATAACCTCTTTTCACATAGTCATATAGAAAGATAAGGTCCCCCCAGTCCTTCTTCTCTCCAGGTTAAACACCCCCAGCTCTCTCAGCCAACACTCCAGCCCCTTCACCGGCTCCACTGCCTTTCTCTGATCTTGCTCCATGCCCTCAGTGTCTTTCTAGTATTGAGGAGCCTGAAACTGGACACAGGATTTGAGGCATGGCCTCACCAGTGCCCAGTACAGAGGGACAGTCACTGGCTTCGCTACTGCTGATCTAAGCCAAGCTGCCATTGGCCTTCCTGGCTGCCTGGGCACAGCTGGCTCATGTTCAGATGCTGTCAAACAGCACCCCCAGGTCCTTTTCCACTGGGCAGCCTTCCAGCTACTCTGCCCCAGACTGGAGTGCTGCAGGGACTGCTGTGACCCAAGAGCAGGACCTGGCATTTGGCCCTGTCAAACCTCCTACAACTGACCTTGACCCATCCCTCCAGCCTGTCTGAATCCCTTCAGCAGATCAACATTCCCACCCAGCACAAAGTCATCTGCAAACTGGCTGAGGGAACACTCAAACCCCTCATCCAGATCATTGATAAAGATATCAAAGAGGCCTGGCCCCAACACTGAGCTCTGGGGTACACCACTGCTGACCAGTCACCACCTGGATGTAACTCTATCCACCTCCACTCTTTGTGGATAAAAGTACTGCTTCTACAGACACATATTTATATTTACCGACCCAGTGAAACAGATCTGCTTGACATCACCCATTCCCAACTGTCTACCTCACATTATCAACAAAGATTACTTTCACATCTTAATCGCTGGTCTTCAGATCCTGCTCACACTGTAAAAGAGAGGACAATCACACCTTGCCCTTGCTATTACTACTATTATTAAAGTCTTTAAAATGTTGAAATCAAATCACAAATTAACTAATGATCCATGCATCTAGACTACTCTTTAATACCAGAAGTACAAATCTGTCACTTAAACTAGGAACACAGAGCATATTCAGAGACAGACTGAGGACAATGAGGTTCGGTGACAAGTTAACTAAGAAAATGAATATGCTTCTGTTAAATTATACTGAAGCTAAGCAAAGCAGTGATTTTTCTTCAAGCAGTTGTTAATTCATTGCAATAATAAGTGTTCTATAAAGAAGAGATGTGAGAAAACAAAAAAACCCTCTTATGTTAAGCAAAAAAACCTACATATTTGACAACATGTGCAGCAAAACAAATCACCAAAGACTTTCTCTTACTTTCCTTGTACCTTAGGAGAATGCAGTTACAAGAACAGTGCTGTTCGATATTAGCTGCAAGAAGACTGGAAACAGTGTAAATGCAACCAATTCGTTTTAGTTACAAGAGCTAAGAGTTTGACGCTATTCCTCATATAGTCACCAACTCTGCACATGATTCACACACTCTGACATCTGTCTAGTTCCTTGGAAAACAAAGGAACCCATTAAAGACAAAGGTAACTCAAGAATCCTAAAAACACCCCACCAACATATGTTTAGTAGCAGCATGTAGGCTCACACATCAACACAAAAGTTTAACTTTTGTGATACTGTTCCAGTAAATAAAGCTTCTATAGCAAACTTGATTCACTGTTGCAGTGTTTAATTTTAACCCTTTACCCATTACACAGCAACCCTACCACACATTAAATAAACTCACAAATCTCTGCTTACAATACATGACCAGCAATGTGCAACAAACATTTTTTAATCTAAGGGAAATCAGCTGGCACTGACTATTCCTTCACGGAGATTTTTCACTGACCAAGAATTTCTCATGGAAACTTTGGAAATTTCCCCCATCTTCCATTCATGACGGCGAGTTCACTCAGAATAATGCCAGAAATGACAAAGTCTATATCTATTATAAATGATCTTTTAAAACACTGGTCAGCAAGTTAAACTAGATTTTTTACACTAACATTTCTTGTCCTGTTTTAAGATGCCTGCAATAATTGAAATAGTAAATAAAATCAGAGTCACTTTCATCTGAATTTTAGTTGAGTCAAATGAATTGCACACTGCGGCAAGCAGTGCTAAAATTTAAGTACTTCAGTAATCTCTTCAAATGCTGCAAACTTGTAGATCAATAACCAGAAGAGAAAACACATCAATCGTTTTGAGACACACACACCCTTCACACCCATCAGATCAGGTGCACCATATGCCGTTACCGGAAGAGTAATATAAATAAATGAATGAAACAGCAGGAAAATAAGGATGCATGCACAATTAATTACTAGCTCCACCTTGTGCTTCATTTTTGGAATTATAATATTTTATGGTAAAAAGAAAAAAACACACATATCTCCATGTAAGTAAATAGAAAACATTAAAAAAAAAAAAAAAAAAAAGAAAAAAAAGAAAACCCCTACACCTTTCTTTTGTAAGAAACATACTTTCATAAAGACAGACACACACTGGGAGAGTAAATTACATTTAAAAAAATACATAATTTTTATTGAATATATCCAAGCCTGGAGCTCCCTCTACTCAGCCATATGTCAAAACAAAACAGCAAAACAGCACCTTTTCAATGAAGGGCTTCTTTTTAAAATAAGCAAATAAGACAAAAATTGAGTAAATCATACGTTAGTAGGAAGATAACAAGGGCAGCAGAAAACTCAGAACACCTAATCAATTAAATGTATTGGAGCATAGAAAATGTCAGATACTAACAAAAGCAGGTACAAAAGATAAGCTAAAAACAGGAGTAAAATGAGGACTAACTCATGCCAAGAATATCCCCTTCTTCTTCCAGCAATGGTAAACCTGAGGACAGAAGTAATTCAATCTGCCCTTGGAGAGTTCTCATCTCAGTCATATGCTTCTCTATTTTTTATTTAATTAACATAAAAGCATCTCTGGTCAGGATCCTTTATCCTTAAGAACTAAGAAAAACATGTTACATAAACTGCACTGCACTTCACATGCCTCTCAACGAACACCATTACCTTGAAAGGCTCCATTGAATTTCCCATGGAAGACTGATCTCACAGACTCCGCTGCTTGCTGACTCATTATGTCTTCAAAGTACAGTTATGGGCCAAGACACTCACTAATTCTTGAAGCCGACATAGGCTCTCAGGTCCATAACATAGTTAAGGCACTATTGTAAAGACCCCTCATATTTTCCTTATGGCAGTCTACAGCTAGTTGTGTTTTCACACATATTTTCCTTCCATGCACTTAAACATTACATTTCACAGGCTAACACAAAGATGCTAAAATAGCATGACAGAATTTACAGAATACAAAAGACTGCAAAACCTAAGCATAGCACAGATGCTGATCTATCTCCCAATCCAAGTAAGCAACAAGACACTTGTGTTCATATTTAGAAAAAAAAGGGAAGAAAATGGTTAAAAATTAACAAAGTGAATTTGCCTTTCGAACTAAGTAATCCAAGCTGAAGACAGTATCAAACCTGAGGCAGAGTCTATGATTTGTAATGCATACAGCATACTCATTAAGCCTGAGTCAAGGTTTACCTGTGAAACAGTTCTGACCTAATGGAGGGACAAGTGACATTCACAAAAGTATCTTAAGTATCACAAGAATAACTTTCTGCTGAAAAGAACAGCACATTGCCATAGGTAATCTAATCTCCTATGCATTTATTCAGTTGACATGACAGAAACCTCCAAAATGCTATACTGAGTTCT
The DNA here is from genome assembly GCA_013400635.1 of Hypocryptadius cinnamomeus. Classification (NCBI taxonomy): domain Eukaryota; kingdom Metazoa; phylum Chordata; class Aves; order Passeriformes; family Zosteropidae; genus Hypocryptadius; species Hypocryptadius cinnamomeus. Next base: position 8,564 of record VYZP01045456.1, read on the forward strand.
AGGTTCCTTTCATCAGTTTACTTTCCATCATCAACTACTATACATACCTACTTACTACATATCTACGTAATTAGACAACTCATTATATGTATGACTCATAACAAAGCCCTACTCTTACCTGTGTTATCTCTGAACTAGAGTAAACAAAGATGTATAAAAATGGTTCAACACTTTCAGGAAGAAACAAAGCTTATTTGCTCAATGCAATATCCATGTGTATATCCTGTTAGTCTACACTGCATGTGGGATTGACAAGTAACAAGAAACTTTCTGAGGGCCCTCTTTCAGTAAAAGATAGCAATAGCAATCAGAATTGAATGTAAGAGGATTAAATAGATCCAGTCTAGAAATTAAAAATATTTAATTAATCTCAATACTCCTAATATTTAATATCTCTGGAATGCCAGAGATATTATATTTAATATATCTGGATTGCCAAGCAAATTGTATTCTATTTGCCATCTGTATGGCAGCTGTCTTCTGTTAAGTGGGCAGTTTTCCTTATCTCTTCCACAACCACTCCTCCCTTGGGGAGACATCAGCTGAGAACAGGCTATTGAATGTCACTGCATGACTGATAAGAGCTACAGCATCCCATTGTGAGATGCTCCACCCAGAGGGAAGAGCCAAGCATTCCTAGCCAGATATAATCTTGAGATTCTGGAACACCAGCACTGGATTTCCCATAGAAACAGCTGCCTCTTCCACTGATCTTCAGAGGAAGACTACACCCTTCTACAGGATCCCTGCTCCAACAGAACCACACCTGACACTCCAGGAGGACTGCAGCCACAGTTCCAACTGGACTGCTACCAGCACCCTGACCAACAGGGTGTCAGGTCGTGTTCTGTCTCTGTCAGTGTTGTTTTGGTTTACTGAATTGCTTATTTTATCTTTTTTTATTTTCTTCCCTAATAAANTTGTATTCTGTCTCTGTCAGTGTTGTTTTGGTTTACTGAATTGCTTATTTTATCTTTTTTTATTTTCTTCCCTAATAAAGAACTAGTATTCCTGCTCCCATATTTTTGCCTGAGAGCCTCTTAATTTAAAATGTATAGCAATTCGGAGGGAGGGGGTTTACATTTTCCATTTCAGGGGAGGTTCCTGCCTTCCTTAGCAGACACCTGTCTTTCCAAACTAAGACAATCTCTAATACTCTACACTATAATCAAATGGTTGAATTACAATGTGTAAGAGAACTTGGAATCCTCAACAGCTGTAGGTATTGTGGTGAGACTGTATGATTTATAAACAAAATCATACAAGTCAGAAAAACAAAATATTTCTACAAATGGAAATAGCACTTTTATTATTTCAGTTTCCTTTAAGCAATTATGTTGACATGTAATTAAACACTGGGGCATTTTTGGAAACAATGTGAAATACAAAGACTAGGAGATCAAAATCTATTTAAGTATTTTTGGTACAAAAAGCAAAACATTTTAGAGAAAAGTTTAAATTCTCCAATTCAAAAAGTTTGGGGGCTACATAATTATGGGTAGTAGTAAGCTCAAGCAATTTGCTTCAACACCTGAGCGTACAATTTAGATTGCACTGTCTACATACGAATATGTCTTTTCTCTGTTCATAAATATTTTGGCACTTTCAAGTAAGAAGACACACTATGTGACAGGCAACTAAGCCACCCTGTACAACAAACTGCCATGAACAGGTAGAGCCATTGTGTACCTCACTCGTTAACGCTGCACTGTTCGGATACTGCAGAATGTTCTACAACCAAAGATCATATAAGAATCCAGATGGGAGTTTCCTTCCCTGCTACCCACAAAAGCACTTTTCTGGAACTACTGTCTGGAATATCAACACTGGAGCGGCTGCTCTGAACAGTAGGAGGTGTCTGTGAGAAGCTATGCAGCTTCAAGAAAGGACTGCAGGGAATTGTGAGGCTTTAGAGATGCACAGCATTTCTACAGTGAAATAACCAACTGATACAGTCCCCTGTCTCAGGACAGATTTTACTTATGTAATAAATCAATTATCTTGATGTGCAAGCTTTTGAAACGCTTAACAGTAAGTTATATTTATTGTTTTATATACATATATATGTAAAAGAGAGATTCCTTTTATGCAATGACATAAATCACTTCATGGTGTGAAACTGTTTTCTGCCACATCTGAGTTCACTAATGATCATCGGTGAAATTGTTTATTTGCAAGTTTTAAGTTTAAAAAATCACTGATTTAGTCAGAGGCCTCAACCTAGGAAGGTTCATATTACCAGACATGACATTTGTTACTAGGTTGATAATAGACGTATTTAGCAGTTTAAATACTGGCCACAGCACCAAGGCTGCCTGAGTTTAAGAAGCATTTGAACAATCCTTTAAGGCACATTGTGTGATTCTTGGGGGATCCTGGGCAATGCCAGGAGTTGAACTCAATGGTCCCGATGGGTCCCTGAGTTGGAAGGAAACTGTACCCGGAAGCCTTGCAGAAGACATTCTGTTTAAGGTGTCAGTGATCTTGAACAGGCCATGTTTGCTCTACTGGGCTGAGCAGTCCAGATCTTCTTAATATAATCTGTAACCTATGATGCCCTTGGCAAAAATTAAACGTAGGAATGGAATGTACTGATTCTGACTAATAGACTGTTGCATGTTTAGGGGTTAGTCATCCACGTAACACAATCTGAAAAGACACGGAGGCCTGTGCTGTGCTGCAGAAATTCCTTGGCTAAGGGATAAACTCAGACAGCTCACTGTAAGGGAGGAGCCTGCAGGCAGCTCCCACGTGGTACCAGTGAGCATGCCACCTGCATGGCCTCGCCATGACCTCAAACTGCAGCAAGAAGTTCTCCTTAATATATCCTTTAGCAAGAGCTGTTTTTCTTTTGAGGAAATTACATAATAGCTCAAAGATTCAAAAGAGGGGAAGCTTCTCTTCATACACAGGATCTGCTCTGCCCCATGCACTGTAGGAAAACCCACCTGGGCTCCACAAGGTGCCACATGAAGGTGGCATGCCCAGCACCTGAAGGGCTCCAAAATTTACCACCTACACTCATCTTCTCACTCTGTTCTATTAAGCAGTTATCTTATTAAACCATCTGCGCTGTTGAGCGTTTCTAACTGAGATAAAGAACATAGACTAAAGGATCATCTTCCTCCTGACCAATCCCCACCCCACCTATCCCAACTCCCCTGGTGCAGAACACATACCTAGGGGAGCATTTGCCCTCTTTTCTAAGGCACACCTGTCAAAAAGCTCATAAGCCACAAAGAACGCTTAATCCAAAGAGGTTTTGGACATATTTATGAATTATACATTTATAGTGAGTATATATATGTATGCATGTATGTGTATGCAAGTCTGGATATATATTAATATATATAAATATAAATATACACACACAGCACTGCCTATCAAAGTTCTCATAATCTACACTTGTACAGCAAATGTTTGAACTGCGCCATTTTTACCTGCAGCTAAAAAAGGTCTTGAAAAGCTGAAACAAAAACCAGTTTGTGCTCAGGAGGCTCCCAACAGTTTCCTCACTTTCCCATCAACTTGGACAACAACTTTTTCAAAGACAGCCCATAAAACTGTAAACAACCTGAAAATAGTACTCAGCACTTCTTGGTATGTTCACGGTATAAAAGCAACCTTCCAAATATTACCAAAAATAGCAAGCAAAATATTTAAGTTCTAGGCTACTTTAGAGTTGAATTACAGTTATTAAGAACTAAAAAAAACCACAAAAAAACCCACGAAGCAGCAAAAAGAACTTACTTGTATGAGGTCTAAAATACCAAGCTCACTTTCTGAGGAATCCACACAGAAGACAAAATACAAGGTGGCATAGTGTCGGTAAATTAGTTTATTATCGGATCCACCTATTAATCTAAAGAGGAAATAAAACAAGGAAAGCTTAGCATCTCAGGCTAAACTGAGTAAATCCTCACAGTAATTTCAATTAACAGGAGACCTATTATTAACAGCTGGAGCTATCCTAAATACAACTATATTGCAACTTCTATTTTGTGATATAATTCCAACAGCAGACTAAGTAACAACACAGACCAATTTACACTTACCACACAAGCAGTTATTGTTATCCACATGGATGAAAATGGCATCAACCTGTGCACGTTTTTTATTAAAATCAATTCAAACAGATCACAAAAAAGCAAGTATTAAATGTACTTCCATTCCACACTAGCAGACAGGCACTGCGCAGGGATTAATCTGCTTTACAGATTAACAGTGTGTATCTATGAATCCTTTCCTGACCTTCTCAGAAGAGCATCAAGAGGAAAAAAAAACCTGCAATGAAGACTGGCATTTGGATTACCAAAAAAGTCTTAAATTATGTTTATGAGCCATTTAATAACCAAGAACATGTAACACTTGTTCTACAAAATGTTTGCTATCTTGAGAAGTAGGACCATACTTCAAGCGTAGTTTATGATGCAATGTTACAGTCACAGAAGCAATTATATTTTTATGGACTCACTAATCATCATGGCACTGAATGAGAAGAGCTCTGAAGAGATATGTTCTTCCACTCTTCTGCTATGGCCTTCCAAAAAAAGGCACATAAAGCACAGGAGATCTACATCAGATCACTGATATTTGCTTTGACCTGTAACAGGGCCACTCCTAGAGAAACAAAAGTATTTTTTAGACTGAACCTACACAGCCATGACTATTGTGATTTTGCCTTAATTCTGTACCAGAACTGCATCATCCATTTGGTGCAACACAATTCATCCCTTTAGTTTCTGTCCTTATCACAAGGAGAGAGTACACAGATTTAAAAAACAAGTAAAATCTTTTAGGGTCACTTTTGTTTAAGCACATTGCCCTGCATTAATGCGTGGCAGAGAGCAGGGATGGGAGTAGGGAAGGGGAACCCTTTGTTTCTGAAGGGCAGGAATTACGTTTCTGTATCAGACAACACTATTACAAACAAATAGGATGTGGAAATACGTAGCAATTGAAGTTTCCTCTTTTGTCATCTATTTACCCAATTCTTTCAAATATTTCATACTTGAAGTACTCATACTTCTACACATAAACTGCTGGGCCTTTGGGTTAACTGCAAATTATAAAGTGAACCCTGTCCTGAAAGAAAAAAAATACTGAAAAAAAAAATTGAAATGGTAACCCTGTAACTGAGCAGTAGGAGGAAAGCCAGAATTCTGTTCTGTGTCTCAGTTTATTCTTGCTAAGCAGCTGTGATTTTTAAAAAGCTCCAAATGTCTTCTGCCTTTCGCTTACAGAACTCAAGACAGAATGTTTCCAATTTGAGATCATCTCCAAGAACCTGATGATAGAATCACCAGTTGAGTAATCAGAAAAGAATTACTTGAATTTTAAAAACAGTATATAAAAAAATCAGGAATCATTTTGAGCAAGAAAAAAGACATCCTAGCTGATATGGTACAACTAAGCATGTACAGCTAGCATTTTCTGCACACAGAAAATCTAGATGTTACAAGACCAACTTCCAGTAACTGGAAATTTCCATAAATATAATATTTATATGACAATCTCTGTCATACACTGGAGGCCATGATTTTTCCACTGATTCTGACTCCTTCCTCTAGAAGGTGGCTTTTTATCTATTTACTCTTGATGGCTAGTAAATACTTTGAAATAAATCTGCATTTCAGAATTTCGTCACCTAAAGCAAGATGACTTTCAATAACAATGAAGATGATTCTAAAGAGATTTTTTTTGTGTCTTACAGAGACAGAACACATAAGCCTCACTTTCCTCCTACCTTGGTTTTCCTTTATTAATAATATATCTTGGTTGAAACTATACTAGTTAGCACATTTAAAACATAATTTTTTTTGTTCCTAGTTCATACAGCAAGCCCAAATGCTGATAAAAAGGCTGCAGAATCCAACTATAAAGGCTGTCTGCTCAAATTTTAGGGGCTCAAGCCAAAGAACAGTTCCAAAGTATTTAATTTTCTAGAGATTTAGCTCAGTTGGTCAGAGCATGGTGCTAAAAACACCAAGGCTGGGCTGTGGATTCCTGTACAGGCTGTTCACTTCAGACACCTTGTGGGTCCCTTCAGAATATTCTGTGATTCTGTGAGTCAGTGGGTATGGCAAATGCCAATGCCTCTTAAAATGTGACCAGAAACCTTCAGTTTGATTATAGCAAAACATCTGCCTGTTCCTCCCCCATCTTTGAATCTGAAACAATCATGGCACTAGATATGGCACTGTGGCCATTACAGCACTAGGAAAAAAAAATTTATTGCCTAAGACATATTGGTATATATAGCTATGCTTCAGTTAGTAAAGAATATGTACACTTGCTGCAGAATTATAAAATTCCTTGTGTATCAACAAATCTCAAGTGGCATGGCATTTACATTACAGCTGTGAAAAGTTGTAAGGCAATCAGAAATAATAACACTCGAAAGCCAGTACTTGGCATTTATTTCAAACTTGATACTTACAGTCCACCTTCCAGAAAATTACAGACATTTTCATCACGTTTTGATACTAAATGGAAGGTTTCTCTGATAATTTGTTGCTGCGTATCTTCACTCTGTGAAAGAAAATACACTTTGCTAAACAGGACTGACAATGCACAGCACACAAGACTGTAAAACACAAAAGTATATCAGCACTCTCAAACTATCTACTTCTGAAGCCTTAAATCTGCCAGTTAACAAGACACGTATTGTTTGTGTCATTCCAATACAAAAAGCCATTATTTACAAGTTGCAGAAGAAGGTACTGCTGAGAAATGTGGAAAACTGGGAACTTCAGTACAAATTAATCTAAAAGTAGTTTTTTTAAGTAAACCAGAAGTGCTCTCAAGTAGCTTGCATTTTTTTATATCCAACATAGCCCAAACAGTTACAGGCATGCTTTGAAACTTTTATCCATAAACAGAGAGAAAAACAAAGTCCCCAAAGCTTGAAGAGAGCACTGAAGCTACAAATCCCACAATATGTAACACTTCCAGAAATATCCTAAAATACAAGGGCACCATGAGCAACAGGTTCTCCTAAGCCATGACCTTAACTCTTAGCAGATCAGAAACATCTCTTCTGAGACTGAATTCTTCTGGCTCATTAGAAACTTAATTTTTAACTTTGAAATTATGGCCATGGATCTATATTCTGAAAGACAAAATGATGACATACATTTTAATTGCCATAAATTATTGTTTTTCTACCTAACTGCAAAATATTATTAACTTCATTTTATACAGTGTCTGTTCTCACATATATCAGCTGAAAAAGTTAGACCCATGTTATAAGTTTCAGTATTATGAAAGAAGTACCTCTTTCACGGATCTGACCTAATTAATCCCTCTAGAAAGCAGGAGATTCATCACCTCATAGAAAAAAGCTGAGATTTGCCTCCAGTACCAGTTCAACTGACACTAAAGAATGCATAAGCTTCGAAAGGTCCACAGACAAATCCACATTATTGAAATCACACATAAAATTACAATCTATATGATTGCACCTGTTTCTGTGCAAAAGAAAGTTTTTTAGTTTAAGTTGCTATTCACATTTTCAAAACTTCAAAGCATTCTGTTTATACAAACATATTACTCCACTTTAAGCACTGAGAATTTGTTTAAACACCAGTTATGAAACTAATAGATGAGAATGGTTTTACAAGAAAAATCTCGTATCCTCTGGCAATTTGTTCATCTCCTTTCCCTTCTACTTCAGTCACACATAAGAAGGACCTGTACCAGTTATACTCCTTTAATTCAAAACCCGACCGAGCAAACGGAAGTGTCACAGTCATCATTTCTGCTCTGAGGTGTTCAAGTAAGATCCCTTACAATGAACTATGAGCTCTCTAATCACCAGAGCTGCAAGAAAGGGGCCACAAACCCAAGTAACTGCACTGCTAGAAAACGAGCTATTTGTTTATGTAACTTTAAGAAATAACAACTGTTTTCTTGTATTTTAATGCCTAAGCAGACCTCCGCATATTTGCTAGGAAATAAAGTACGCGTAAAACATTATCTTAAAATCCCTTTAACTAAACCACGAGTTTCACTGTACCTTCTTTCCATTCAGATTGAGCGTTTGTGCTGCATTTTCAGAGCTGCCTGCCTTCTACCACGTAAAAGAACGCTCTTTTCTAGTTCGTTATGTGTTCACGTCATCTGCAATTTCATAGCGCACTAAGCCTTTCCGAGAGGGCAGGTTCTGTTTAAGAGCTCATCTCCCGCGCTCCGCCAGCCCCGTCGTGACACAGGGACAAGCAGCACCGCGCCGGACAGCAGAGCTTAGAGCGGCGCTTCCACACGACAGCTCGGAGAGCCAAGCCTGCCGCTGGACGAGACTCCCTCCCTGTCCCCTTCACCTCCGAAGCTCCTAAAGGCAACTCCCAGAGAAAACAGGACCGGCTTTCTCCGAAGCCTCACGTACGCGGTCTCAGCACCGTCCCTTTCCCCACGGCGCTGCCCTGGGCCCGGCGCAGCCGGCAGGGCCGGGCCGGGGGCCCTCGCGTACAACCCTGCCGCCCGGCCGCCGCCCGGCCATCGCCCGGCCCTCGCCCGCCCCGCCGAGCCCCGGCCCAACCG
>VYZP01045456.1:17120-27366 GCA_013400635.1 Hypocryptadius cinnamomeus
GCGGCGGCCAATGGGCGGCGCGGGTGGGCGGTGCGGGCCAATGAGCGGCGGGGGGCGGGCCCGCTGTGACGCGGCGCTCCCCGCAGTTGACGTGCTGCTGAAGGCCGTGGGTGACACCCCCATCATGAGGACCAAGAAGTGGGCGGTGGAGCGGACCCGGACCATCCAGGGCCTCGTGGACTTCATCAAGAAGTTTCTCAAGCTGATGGCCTCCGAACAGCTGGTACGGGCGAGCACCGGGCGCGGGCTGAGCGCGCAGGGCCCACGCTGTCAAACCCTGCAAAGACACTGTTGGAATCCAGGCTACAGCTGCCTGCAGGAAATTTGGAGTAGGAGCACCGAGAGAACTATTCCAAGTAGACCCCAAGATGTAACATTGAGCGAGCTGTTGCAGTGCAGTGTGGGTGTGCCCGGCACTGACCTTTGGGTTTTTTGCAGTGTCTACCCGGCAGAGCTGTGTGCATGCTGGGCAGCTGTGTGTCCCACGGAAACATTGCTAGGCACTGTGTACCTGGTGAAACTAGGTATAGAGACAGAGTATTTGAGAAGCAGTCCAGAGTTTTTGGAATCAGCTTTCTGAATCTTGAGTGTCTGTTTCCTTCAGAACTTGCATCTAAAATAGTTTAGCTACTGTCGTAGGACTGATTTTGCTTTTAAAATGGGGAGTTTGGAAGTGTTTGTCCTTGGGCAGCAGATTGCCAATGTTATTTATGGGTTCCTTCCTGCAGAAGTGACTAGCCAAAGTGGCCTCATGATAACACTGAAAGGGCTGGAAATACAATTGCACTGATTCTGTTGTTCTGCAGTGAATTCTCAATACAGACCAAAGTTTTTATTGAAGATACACAGTTGAAGCTAGACTCATTAAAGTAGTCAACTAAAATGTAGCTGAATTCATTCTGGTTTTGGTTTGGAGGGTTTTATTTAAGTGTTTAGGCATAAATGCACTGGCCTTCTGATTCACCTGGAAATCATGAGGGATCTGCTTTTCCATGGTTGAATATCTCGAAGGAGAGTGATAAGTATGATATTGACTAAGGACATTCTCAACAGTTTGATTGAGTGACTATCATCTCATTATCTCAGTACAAAAAAACCTAGGAACACCTAGTCTTCCTGTGTGGCTGAAGCCTAAGGCTATACTTCAAAAACAAAGCCTAGGAATTTTTTGTCTTTTATTTGGAAATAGCACATGATACCCCAGTACCCACTGCTGCCTCACATGGCAGATCCCAAGGCCCTCTTGTCATTGAGTATTAGCTCCTATACATGTAAATGCATTTTTTGGAGCGGGAAGTGAGAAGGATGACTTGAAAATAGAGCAAGATATTTCTAATTTCTGTCTTGGCCATTCTAATTGAGCAAATCTGGAATAGCATAAGTGGTTTGGGCTGAAACAAGAGCAAGAGCTAAACCACTTTTTGCAGCTGTATGGGAGAGTAATGGGTCACCTTGCAGGAAAACGAGGTCAGCACATTTAGTTTGGCTTGTTCTGGCTGACCAGACAGGGAAGACTCCTCATGCTCCTCCATGCTGAAGTGAAGATAGTAACTGGTCATATTCTGTTATATGCTTGAAGATTATAGCAGAACTTTGGACTGCACAATGTTTCTTCTCTGTTCCCAGTGGGATGCTTGTGTGATCTCCACCTCTTCTCTCTCATTTTTTTGCAGTTCATATATGTAAACCAGTCTTTTGCTCCATCTCCAGACCAAGAAGTGGGGACCCTCTATGAGGTAACTTTCATCCTAAATATCCTTTCCAAATGCATTTAGCAGGATTTGTCAGCACACTTCGGGCACTTGAAATCTCTCACTGCCCCTAGCAGTAATAGCTTGCATTTAATGTAGTGTACCTGATACATTCACAGATCTGTGTGAATGGGATCCAAAGAGATGTGACTTCTTGCAGTCTCTGGAAATGCATTCCTTCATGTACAGTGTGTTTTCATGCCTCTCACTGTAATAGGGAGCTTTCTCATGACAATATTCCATGACATGTTTATCTGATGTCTCAAAACAAAACTTTTTGTTTTGCTTCATGTATATGTTAGCCTTTGAATAATTGTAACAGCTCTTGTTTCTTGTTTTTCTTTCAGTGTTTTGGAAGTGATGGCAAGCTTGTACTGCATTATTGCAAAACTCAGGCATGGGGATGAATGACTGGCCACACAGTTGTTCAGGTTTGCTCTTCAAAAACAGAGAAAGGGCTAACTTAAACTCAAGCTGTAAACACACAGAAAGAGGGATTTTTGCATTGCTGCCTATGAACCTATCATGCAGGTGAATAGCATAAGCAAAGAGCTGGTTAGGCTATATGATCACATGGCTTCTTCTGATGTACATCTGGGATACAGAAAAAACACCTGCATCTGCCATGTAGAATAGAGCCAGTGTTCTTGCTGCTGACTACTTAATTGCTGTATCTGAAGGGAAACTATTTCAGTTGTCTGCAGGACTGACTGGACAGCTCTGTCCTTATGCTGTACTGCAGAAAAAAGAACCTTTTTATTAAAAGTAATGTCTGTTGTACATGTAGCCTGGGATTCAGTTTACTTCTTACGTGTTGTACATCTGTGGTGTGCATCCTGTTCTTTGTGAAGTCTTCATTTTGAATGTGCATTATGTCATATTATTTCAAGACAGTATTTTGATTTTTTTTTCTTCTAATATATAGGGGTTGGTATCTAGTCTTAATTTCTCCACCCTTTGCCTTCATCATGTTGGTAATTTGAGTACCTCATTTATAATGGCACTGCATCATGAGAGGCCTCACAATACTTCCCTCCTGCACAAATTTTGTAATGTTTTGTTGAAGGCTCAACACTTCAGCAGCTTTCAAGGTGTTTCTTCTTACGCTGTGTAATGACTTGCATCTTTAGCTGAATGATGCAGCTAGCTGTTGCATCTAAAGTTCTTGAAAAAGTAGTATATATTCTCTTTTTGACTGTTGTTAATTTTCGTGTTTTACCAGCTGTGTGGTCCACTAAACAGTAAAATGCAATTTATATTCTTTTTCTAAATCATAGCAGTGAGAATTGACTTGAGTTTTTTTCCATTGTGGAGAGGACTTCGTATCTTGACTAGGGTGCTGACCTTTGCTTTTATTTATTGGAGAGTTTGGGTGTCAGGGGTGGAGATTTTTAGTGGATGTATTTGTAATGTCTGTTGTACAGTCTTTTATGTTTGTTTAAGCTGAACCAAATTAAACCTTAGTTGTTTGCTTGGAGAATGTTCTTATGCTGGATGACAGTTTTTGTCCCTGATGTAATCCAGTTCTTTAGCACGTATAGACAAAACAGCCATTTCTAGTTTAAATCATGTTTTTACAATAGTCTGAAACTGCTATTTCATATGTAAGTGGGTCTTATGTAATCTCTGCAGCCTGTGTATTGAATTTTTTTCCACCTGAGAGGACTTCTGGAAAAGTAATACCCAGGTTAACTTACTGACGTTGCCACAGTTTGTGTGCAGTGTGCACATTCACCACTGTTACACAGGCACGTGCTGTGAATGCTTGCTATGTGGATAGCTTGATGTATCTTGGCACTTTTTAAGTGGAAAACTTGGGTTCATTAAACTAACAAGGCAGAATTTGTTGTAAACTTTAGACTTAAATAATCCATACTTTTGCCTGCTCAGAACCCTGATCTCAGGAGTCGCCATCTCTTTAAAAGAGCTGTTGCAGAGGGAAGCACTCTGATTCTGTCTGGTTGAGGAAATTGCCTGCTTAGTTACTGTGAGGCTGTCACAACCTCGACAGCCACTAGAGGGTACACAAGGACAAAGGTATTTGCATAGTTTTGTCTCGGGCTCTTTTTCAGTCTTTTTCGTAGTATGTCCACATGCTGGCCTCACAAATATAAGTAGTTTGTTCTCCCGTGTGACAGTATGTTTACCTAAGATAAGCTACTAGTCAGGTCCTCCTTAAAGAATGTTCTATTGGTGCCTTTCACCTCACTTGATCTTAACAAATGAAACTACTGATAAACTGCAAGTGTGCTCTTCAGAAGTGATTCAAGAAGGTTGATGTGTGTGTGTGTATTGGGGGCATTGTGTTTTGGTTTTAAAAAGTCAAAAAAATTGAGATCTTGAAGAAGAACTATAGGTCATTGTATCTGCCAACTAATTATAGAAGGTTGTCATTTATGCTGAATCTATAAATAATTTTTATCCTCTGAAGTTGAATAAAAAAATCGTTTGCCTCAGTTCCTCAAAGTGTGATAATCCAATAATGTAAAACCCACAGTAATGATCTGGATTTCCTTCTTCACCACATGCATTTTTGGACCTGGATAAATTAATCATGAAGCTTTGAATTATTCTTTTATCTAAGATGCAGCCTTTTCCCTGAACAATACTTACTTTTTACTGGTTGCTTCAGCATTTTTGTGCTCTTAATCTTTTTCCAACTGCAAGTAATTTTTTCTTGGCCCCTAGTTTACCAGTATACAGTGAGTACTTACTGATCCAGCCCTTGCTTTCTGTTTCCTCAATGCTCCTAAGCGGCTGCCTTTATTCTGTTCCTTTTAGTGACTGCCAGCTCCAGTTCTGCTAATTCCCCCATGTAGTTTCTGTACCTTCTTTACAGAGAGAGTCCTCCTTTTTGCCACTTTCCCTTTGGGTTTCTACCTTGCATCAGGGAGGTGGTCAGTACTTACCTCTGGTAACTCTTTAAGGACCATGGACTCTTTCTGTCTGGAGCCGAGGTGTGTTTTTTAGGTGGCAGAAAATTTTCCTTGCTCGTATTCTTAACTAGACTGCAAACATGTCAAGTAGATAATGTATCAAGTGAACAAATAAGTGATTCCCACTACATTGCTTGTAGAATTTGCAAGAGACATGTTGAATCTCCTATTTTAAAAAGGGACAGTTATACCTTCTAAAATCACAGATTGTCCTGGTATGTTTTTATCACTGAACAGAATATTTCCAGTAAACTGGAAATATCAGAAGCCCAAGTAGAACATGAGCTGTTCTCTGCATTTGGTATCATTTAAGTGATTTCAGTTGCTAGAGTGGGAGAAAAGGGGTATGAAAGTAAGGACTGACTCTTGGACAGATCAGTGAGAGTTGTACAAAACAAAAAATAAAAGTCTAGATTTACACAAAGTTTTGTGCTCAGCCAATATGCTACTATACTGATACTGCTACTATACTGAACTGCCAATATTTGTAATGTAATTTAATTCACTTGATTTAATGTAACTGAATTAACAGAAAAGACAAATTAAAAAAAAATTAATAAATAATTTTTAAAGACTGAGAAATAAGATAAGTATTGCAATGGGAAGTTACTACCCTTTTTATGAAAGACCTAGTACTTTGCAACATCCTGATGTTAAAAAATAATTCTATGCAATAATCACCAGATGCAAACCCTTCAAACTGTGAGGTGCTATTTTTATGAATTATTATAATGGTTTAGAGACTAGCTTTTATGATAGATTTGTAATTTGTAGTTTGAACTAGTCTTAAATGCACGTGGAAGCCTGAAGAATCTAAATGTCAAGAGTGAAATGATAAAACACACAGTTGTGCCACCTATGACCATACTGAGCAAATGTCGTCATTTCCAGGACTTCAAAGTCTCAGAAAACTACTGCTAAGATCTTAATAGAAGATGTGTCTGTGTCAATTATCCCCACAACTCAAACTTTAATGTACTGATACACAGTAAAGTCACCGTGAGGGGGTTGGAAACCCACACATCCATTCTTCCAACTCCTTCCAACGCCAAAGCAGCTTCTGTTTACCAGTTGTTGCTGTTCATGCTCATTTTGCAAATCAAATTCTACATGTTTGCACAACTTTTGGCTTACATTGCTCTTGACTACCCTGAAGTCTCAGTTACTCTTCAGGGATATTATACAAAGGTTGTTCAAGATATTATCTTCCTACAATGTCTTTATCTTGAGGGTGAGAAAAAAAAAAGGGGGAGCAAAAATTCCTTTAACTCCAGAGTTTTTAATGAGGACTGTGACTATTACAAGCTGGTATAAAATTCAATGTGCATTAAAAAATAAGAGGTTTTCAACATTGTTTTGGATCATCAAGAGGAGAAAAACACTAGACAAGAAAACTTGTAAAATGTATTTATTTGCAAAGACCATGCTTCACCTTTTTTAGTACCATATTTAATATGCTTCCAAGGCTAAACGTCACAAAAACCCATGCTTTGCTCTTGCTTTAATAGCAATAACACTGTGAGATGTCAGATGCCTCTTTTAGTCAGACTTAGAGTGACAGAAGCTCCTTTAGAAATTGTTTCATCCCACAATAGGTAGTTTAAAAAGGTTGAATCACATTTTTGACTGAGACCAAAAGGAGTACGTTAAAGGCTTAATGTTAAGCCTGCCACACTACATCGATGTCTCTACACTTGGTAGTACCAGGAAATTTTCTGGGACACTGTAGCTCAGTCATCTGTACAGTTGGTTGTTAGAACACTTGTTGGCACAGATTTTGGCCTGTGCTCAATTCAGGAACTGGCAAGGTACAATTTCTGGTGGGCACTTTGGATGGGATCAACCTGTTACAGAGTTCAGGAGGTAAACAACATTGATGAAATCTGTTCTGTGCAAGCTGGCCCCTGTGCCAGGGATCAGTCCTTGGGATACTTGTTTCTAGCTATACAGGTGAAATTTCAGGTGAGATTTGATCCCTTGTATGTGCAATGAGAAGGATTAAACTTTGGGAGAAAAAACATGGTCCCTCTTCAAACTTCAAGAGCAATCTAGGAATTTTTTTTAAAATTATTCCTCTGCGTTGCCTCCATGCAATCGTCTCTAAATGACTAAATTGATAGGCTCTAAATGCCTACCAATAGCCACATTCAGCAACATTTTTTGTTAAATATGCAGATTATAGATGATGCCAAAGTACTAGCTATATGTCTTGGCTCCACCATACCTTTCTTTATCAAAAGTAGATGATGAACTTTTTTTTTTTTTTAAGTGCAGGAGTCTTGGAGTCCTTGCTCTGCATCTTCTTATGGAATGATTCCACATGCAAATTATTTATATGATGTGTGTATATCAATTAGACTGACACAATGTAGCATTAAAATATAATTGCATTGAGGGCCTAACCTTAAAAAAAAAGGTTTGAGTTAACATGTTCCAATTGCAGAAATCAGTATATGATTTAAAGCAGATAAAGATGTTTCCCTTGAACTCTGTTTGGTAACAGAACTAATAACCCTAAAGAGCTCTTAATGGAAAACCTCAAAGAAAGAAAAAAGATCTCCACGTAAATCTGCACAGGTGTAAGTGCTCATGATGGTGTTGAAGTGCTATTGCCTGGCCAGGCTAACAGACCAAAGAGACACAGCATAGTTGTGTTGCCACAAGAGTCTGGTCATTCAGACACCTTGGATTCCACCTTCAACTAGCTCACAGTTTTTATTTGGAGTTACAAGATATAAAATAAAGTACAGTCACAAGCTACATTTGCAGGCCTAATACATGGTGCAAAGTGTCTAATGCTGCAGTTTGATAATTCCATCGATCTGACTTGAAGATTTTCCTCAATAAAGCATGAGAGAAACCTTGTGAGCTGCACTCCAGTAGGGATGATGTGCCAGTAAGTGATTGAGCACTTCAGCTGGTAAGTGTCTCCTGGAGTTAGATGTCATCTCAAATGATTGCTTGATTTGCTTATACTTGTCTTCTGGGTAATAGCAGAGTGCTTCAGCATTTGTACATAAAGTAAAGTTTTTGTGCTTAAAGCCCAAACTCCTATTCTCCAAGACAAGTTTTTAATAGGATACTTGAGAAATACATGCAATAGTTCATTTCTTCAGGTGTATGATTTCCAGCAATAAAAGTGCATAAAGTCCTGCAGTCTCCTTGTGCAGAATCACAACTGAGAATATAAAAACAATTCCTGTGCTGTGTGGATTTCAGTGTTATCTTTTTTTATATTGCATTTTCAGTGACAGTTGACTGCTGTATGTGCTCAGACCTTGTGCCATTTCTGCCAATAGGGCATAAGCAAAAGCACAAGTTGGAGAGACATAAGTATTTTTCCTAATGGTGTTCAGTCAGACAAGTCACCAACTCCTGTAGAAGTTTTGGGGATCAAAAAGTGTGTTGAACAATTCCAAATTAAAAGCTGTAAACACTTTTGAATAGGAGCAAATAAAAAGTGTAACTATATAAACTGTAACAGCAGCAGCAGTTGGAAACTGCAGTAGGTAGATCCAGCCTGATCCCTTACTTGTAATAGAGGGAGCTATGAAATGTCCTTTTACTAGCAGTATTTAACTAATGATCTCATCAACATTGTTGCAAAGGAATCAAAGCACTGAGGTGTCAGGGATTAACAGCAGTAGCATAACTGTTTTTTCCCCTGGATTTAAGTACTAGGGAAAACACCTCCAAGTACAGGTGTACAAATAAGCAGAGAAATACAGCTGCTGGAAATTAGTTTCTGTCAGATCCTGTGAATATCAGAATAAGACAAAAAATACTTGAAAATTTACCCCATGCTTCATTTCACAACCCACAACTGTGATTCTTACAATTGATTCTTGAGAGACGTTTTGTTCCTTTGGGTGGTGCTTCCAACAGCTGCCAAAAGAACATGAATTCTGCCTTTGAAATAAATGACAGAGTATTTCACACTAATTCTAACTCTTTGTAACCTACAGCCATTTTAATGGTGCTGTATGACACTTCTGAGGTGTACTGAAAAATGTGCTACTTCCCCATCCAATCTTTGGAGAGCACCAACCAAGAGCTGACATAGAACAGAGGCAAATTTCATTAAGAAATAAGACTCATTCTTAATTGTGACTTCGAAAAAGTTATCAAGGGAAGTGATGTGCTTGTTCATTACCTGCATTTGTGCCAGGAAGAATGGACATGGCTGCTGAAATCAGCACAAGAGTTGTGTTTAAGAGATTTGGTATAGTCTTAGGTTCTCTCAGACGTTAAAAAATCTTGAAATCATTGCAGTTTTCTCTCTCACACACACATACCAACAATACTTTACAAAATACTGATAAGGCAGGGTCTGCTTTCTCCATGCCAGGAGAGGTTCTGGAGTGATGGCTGAAAATGTACCTATTCAGTACATTGATTTGTGTTTCACTCCAGTGTGCTAGATTCCAGCCCCATTTAAAACTGGGTAAGTATTCCCTACTGCAGTGAAGCCAGAAATTCATTCAGCCTCTCAAGCTATATTTACTTTACTAATGGCACTTCTTTTTGTCATGCCTGTACTTTCATGTACAGGTCAGGGAGAGGGAAGAGAAAGCAGGTGTGCTAAAAATCCCTCAATGTAACTGTCTGTAAGGGAAACTGCAAGCTGCCAGTGTTGTGACCACCTTTGAGCCTCGGAGCTACAGCAGCCCACACCACGAGTCTGCTTATTCCAGCTCCATAATCATAAGGCAGACCTGAGGAGCTGAACCTTTTTTCTTTTTAAGAATACATGGATTTTCTTAAAACACTATTCTATGGTGTATAGTGAATTATGTTGCCAGAGTTCATTACTAATAAACATTTTATTAACAGCTGAAGTAGAAGACGGCTGGTGTGGCATCTGCTTGCTCTGCTGCCAGTATATAGATTGGATAGACTGAGGAGCGTGAGGACGGTCTGTTGCGTTAGCACGGTCTCTTTTGTCCCATTCACTGTTTCTGGGTGTCATTCTGAGTGCTAATGGTTACGGCAGCCCTAAATGTTCCTGCAGAATGCACTGCCTTTCAAGAAACAGCACTATCAACGGGCAGGCTGTCTGTAAGCAATCTCCAGCAGCAATCTTCTGTGTGCTTGAAATAGCTGTGTGTCTTGTTTTGCTTTTCAGTAGAGCTTTTAGATGTATTTTTTCAAACCAATGTGTAAGTAACGGAGGCAGTGGCAGGCCGCGCTCCCCGGCAGAGGGAGAGAGATGCTTTCCGCCCGGCAGCAGTAGCCACTTCTCCTATTTCCCCCGCACGGGATACCGGAGCGCGAGACGCCCGCCGGCCCGACCTCCCCGGCTTCGCCCGGGCTTCAGGCTCCAGCAGGGCAGCAGCAGCGGGCGGTGCGAGGAGCCTCTGCAGTCGCCTCCGGCTGCCCCCGCCCGCCGGGGTCGGTGGCCGCGCTCACGGGGACGGGGACGGGGACGGGCAGCTAGCCGCGGGCCCGCCCGCCGGGGCGGTGGTAGGCTCCCGCCGTGCCTCCCGGCGCATAAAGGCAGGCGGCGGGGGGCGGCCAGGGGCAGCGGCTGGGGGGGGGAGACGAGCGCCGGCGGTGGCG
>VYZP01045487.1:0-10615 GCA_013400635.1 Hypocryptadius cinnamomeus
ATATACATACACAGTGGGGGTTTCTGTTGGGAATTATTTGATTGTTGTGCTCCAACAATGGATTTTTTATCTTGGAAAAAAAGTTGTACAACATATTCAGGAGCAACGTTTTAGAGGAACTGTTCAAAAAATAGCTCAAAGAGGAAACATCAGGAAATAATAGACAAAATTGTCCCTAATTGAACCATGCCCTCTCCTGTGGGTCTTGATCAGATGTGGATCAGGTCAAATGGATGTGGGTCTTGATCAGACAGACCAGGTGTACAGGGCAATTCCCATCACTTAGGATTTCTTTAAATTATGTACCACACATCCTCAGGACTGCTCTTAGGTCCCCATGGACCAGCTAGTAGTACTTTTTTTACTATATAAAGAATTTAGCTGGGTACAAAAGGTTTAAACAGAGTTTCTGGCTTTTCTATTAGCTCCTGGCATGAAGACAGTGAATCACTGCACCATTGTGTTTCATGAAATAAGGACAGGGGGATTTGCTGTCAAAAACTGGGACAAAAGATGCATCTTACAGCTTAATAAAATAACCAGTGGACTGGGAAATGTTCTTGGCTGTTTATACCAGTAATGATTACACATGATGCAGTCAATGTTTTATGTTTTGCTATCCCCAGTAATGTCTGCAGCACCATATTAATTGTTTTTGTTCCAAGGAATGGAAACAGATAGCTGAGGCCAGCCCATGTGGGGAAAGCAGCTGCTGAGCTCCAGTGATCTGAACCCATAGCACTGGCAGCACTCAAACTCTGGCAGTTGAGGTGACCACACTGTGGTAGTTACTGTACAACCCTTACTCAGCACGTGTCTGTTTTAAAGACTTTGTACTCCCAGAATTCACATATAGATCTTTTAATTATATGAATTTCAGCTCACAAGACTGGTCCAGAAAACAGGAAACGGATAAGTGTATTTATACAGTAAAGCCAGGCTGAAGAAATCAAACCAGTCTGCACAAAAGCATATTAATAACCTAACCCTGTGCATGTGTGTATTCCAGAATATATATGTCTTCTTAAAGAAGGGTCTTATGGGATTTATTAAATTACTGTAAGCATTTAATTGTATTTTCTGAGGAAAAAGGAGTATGCTCCTCCATGGTTGAAGAAAATCTAAATGGGGAGCTGAGAAGCTGTAAAATGATTACAATAAAACATTGAGTGGTTTAGATTTGCTGGCTAATTTACTTTGTGATGAAAAGTTTCTTAATAAACAAAGTTGATAATATCTATGGATTCTTTAGAACATTCAGTGTCCAGGTGGCTTAGGAGAACTTCACACCAAAACTTTAAGAACCTGTAGTAATCCTGTCTATTGTAGCTGACTGTACCTTTTCTTTTTGTACGTGGTTGTGCAATCTGGCACTGCATTCCCAGCACTGTGTTTTAGCTCACCCAAGCACTGATACTGTGATGTCTGCCTCATGTTAATAATGCACGCAAAATAAAGCACCTTTGGTGTCACCCCTCTCCACATGACATCAGACACTGAGAACGATAACAGTGGTAGAAAAGAAGCTGTGAACCAACTTACTTTTATGCTTCATTTGTTATAATCACACAAGTCTACATGCAATCAAGTATGTAATAATGTATAACTTGCCACACATGAACCTAAAAATATACCATAAATTACACATAAATAAATAAAATAAACCAGTGCCAGGAGGGCATGGAGTGAGAAGTAAAGAGAACATGAAGTAAGAAAAGGAAATCACATTGGATCTCCTCTGAGTTAATGTCACAGAAAATGAAAATGTGACCTTTGCTGGAAGATACAATAAAGGCTTAAGGAATCAGAGTGGCAAATCGAGTGTCTTGGAGCAAGAATGGGGGGATCCAGGGTTACTGTGCTGTGCTTATGCCAGTCTGCTTCCAGGGAAATTGTTCCTTCTCTTCCATCACATTGTAGTAACACACTGAAACTGAAGACATATTCCCGTTGTTTGGGACATGACAGAGGAATGGTTATCTGCATGCTCTTATGAAAAACTAAAGCCATTTTAAGTGCAGGGTATATCACCTTCCTTTGTGCTTCAGAAAGAAACCCTTCTAAATGAAATGATTGCTTAATAGATTAAATGATGGGGGTGGTGAAGCACCTAATAGTGTGGTAAACTGCCTCATCACTTCTAACAAATTCAAGACGATATCTAGATGACATTTCTGTGTGATGGATGCATAAAGCTTGTTTTTAATCCTCCACCTAGTAAAACCTCTCTGATGCTTTAATCTCGCTAGTTTTTTAAAAAGTTAATAAAATTGTGAAGAGAGTATAAGAAATAATTCCAGAGATTAATGAGAAATTTTGTGGACAGATAGTCAACAGGAACAGCCTATTTAGTTTGTGAATCATATGATGGAGAGGTACCTTGTTTACAATAAGTGAACAATTTTGTCAGAAGAAAGTACCAGATAATAAACAGCTCTTTATCCTGGTGGAGAACAATTAATAGCTGCAAACACATTCAGTGAGAATCGAGGTCTAAGTCTTTATCACTGATGGTGGTAGAACACTGGAATAAAAGTAAAAGCACCAAGAGATTGTCAATTTCTAGGTAACTTCAGTAGTGTGGTTGATGCTGCCAAGGACTGGTTTTAACAGCCTGTCACAAGTTCTGGTAGCATGGGTGAGCTGTGTTAAAACTTCTGTGGTCATACTGTATGA
Source organism: Hypocryptadius cinnamomeus (assembly GCA_013400635.1). Classification (NCBI taxonomy): domain Eukaryota; kingdom Metazoa; phylum Chordata; class Aves; order Passeriformes; family Zosteropidae; genus Hypocryptadius; species Hypocryptadius cinnamomeus. The sequence goes on from VYZP01045487.1 coordinate 2,677, forward strand.
GCTAATGGTCCCTCCTGGCTTCAGAGTCTATCAACCTATTAATTAGCGGCTAATTAGCAGCTGGTAGCAATAATAGGCTATTATCTTGTAGCAAATCAGCCAGTGGAGGAACAAGTAATACACACGCTGGCACATTATATGACTAACACTCATTTTTAACAGTCTTCTGCTATTTAGAATGAATTCACATAAGTCCTCTGAGTCACACAGATGAATAAACAGATTTAGCCACACAGCAGAGTTATTCTAACCTTAGAGACCTCGGCTGCCCTTGCTTTGTCTTCAAGTCCTACCACAGACATGAAGGGAAAAAGCTGCAATAGTCTTTCCATTAGAATGTTTTTGGGTTCTTTTTTGAAGCACAAAATCCATTTTAGTACTTTAAAACTAATAATCATGCGAGGGTATGGGACATGCAAAAATTTACATTTAAACAAGCATTTAAATTTTGTTGTGTTATTTTTTGTAGCCTAAAACCATTCTAGGTGTATTTTCACTTAAAAAAACTAGGTTGAAGTTTTGAGTTTCTACGTTCTCCTTGGCAAAAATACTTTTTTAAGTTTTCTCAAAATTATTTGGGGGAGAGCACCATATTGTTCACCCACGCCTGATAACACTTTCTTCCTGTTTGCTTTCTTTAATTAAAGTTAGCTTCTTGATACATCCTGTCAATTGTCATCCTGGAAATCTAGGAACTGAGCCAGGAAAAGAAATCTTGTCTTAGGTTGCTCCCAAAATCTACATTCTATACTCTTTCCTTTGCCAAAACTTCTTGAAAGAGTCACCCTGAAAACCCATGCTGGGCTATGCTCTGGACAATAAAACAGATTAGTATTATCCTTGTGAGAGTAGCCTTTATGAATGCCCACATTAACAGCCACTTTTTCCATCTGTGAAAAGCAGCATGAATATTTTCCTCACTGGCAGGAGTAGCTCCTCACTCATCAACAGACTGTAGGGCAGATGTCCTCCAGAAGCATCAAACTAAATTCACAGTACTGATGTACATTCATTAGCCTCCAGATTTTTTTTTTTTATTCTTCATTTATAGGCTAAATATTCCCACCACAAAAGCTGGGATTTGTATACACAATAGTCCTGAATTTTGTGCATGGACCAAGCCAGACACATTGATGTATCTTCATCATCTATTCTGTACAACAACCATTTTCTATATGAAAAAGGAAAGAAACAATGAAAAGACAAGAAACAAAGTCATTTGTTCTGGGTTCTGGACCTATTGCTTTCTTATAGATATTACAGATAGTACACCTTTGCAATCCTCCTGTTAGTATGAAGAGGAAGTGTTAAAAATAAAAAAAATCCATTACAGAGGTCACAAAGAGACTTACAAAGGGATTAAAACAAAATAGGAAATGTTCTGAGCACAAGGAGGGTTGCCTCAGGTCATATAAGGTCTCTGACCTGCAGCAATAGTGACAAGGTAGTAGTAAAACCTCTGTGGTGGAAAGTGCTTTTGATCTCTCACGTTAGTTACCTGGAAAATGTGGTAGAAGTTAATTGCTTTGTCCCATGTAGTTATAAATACTCAAGACAATACCAAAGAATCAGCAGAAAGTTATTCTTCATTGAGTGCTTATTCTGCATCATTAATGTGCCTTTTCCTTAGAATATTTTATCTTTCTTAGGACCACAAACTTGCAAGTTCTAGGAGGCCCATCCTCTCCATGGTCAGACAAAACAGGTTTAGACATTCTGGTGATTTCTTGGCTGCTTCTACAGAATTCTCAGCTCCGTCCAACCACATAAGACAGCAGAGAGAATAGGTAGTTGCTTTAGTTGTGTGATGTGTCTGTTAGGTGTTTTACTGGATTTGTCCAATACACATTCCCATAATGAAGACTTTGATTTCTTCTTTGTTATCCGAAAAGAAAAAAAAAGTACGTGAACAACCACAATGCACAGTCTTTCATTAATCCATATTCTACTCAGATGTGGAAAGTTCTAATTAGAGGCTCTAGGCAGTCCTGTCTGTCTCTCTGTTAATGCTCCTACTGAGCTTGATGTTTTGTGTCTTACAGTGAGTAAAGTGTGGGAGGGAAAAAACCAGGGTAGAATGAGGTGTTTTATTTCTTTCAGATAAGAACTGAATAAAGGAAAAGAGAATATTTCAAAAACAAAGGAGATGGAAGAAATGAAGAGAGAGATGAAAAAGGAAACTTGATATGACAGTAAAGAAGTAAATGTATTATTACTGCACGTCCATTTTTATTACAGGTAGTTACCATCATCAGAGTGATTTAAGGAAGAAGAAAACCAGATTTCTAACTTGAGCTAAGAAAGATTGCTTTGCACTATTATTAATACCAATAGAGTTCAGTTTCAGTTGTGCTGAAAAACTGTGTGAGTGGAATACAAAGAGTGAAATTCTGAAAAAACAAGACACACATAGAAGCTTCACAAAATTAATTGCTGCACAGCATGAAAATCTTGGGCTAGAATATCTAGGAGATAGACTGGAGAGATACCAAATTTGTGAACACAATTACTCCAGGGTGAAAATGTCAGAGCCTATTGCACTAAAATAAAAATCCCATTGGTTATGACAAATAACCACCAATTGAATCAGAAATATTCTATTATCCTACTGTATAAACATTACATTCATTTCATCACTTGAATGTATAATCACTGCTCTTGTTTACATAGCTTGTGTAGGGCAGAATGTGATTATTTTTTTTCCCCAAAATATAAAGCACTACAGACTTATTAAATCCTAGCTATAAACACTTTCTTGAGGAATAAGAACAAGCTGCTTTGAAAGGCTGAAATGGCTGTTGGCTCACCCGAAGTGATTTGTAGGGAGCGAGGGAACACGCGCAGAATGTGGTATTGCACAGAGAGCAGCACCCGCCTCTGCAGCTGAGGCAGGGCAGCGTGGCTGGGAGCTGTGGCTCACACCGTGGGGAGGGCTGGGCAGCACCAGCTACATCCTTCTGCCTCCTCCTGAAGCTTCAGTGGTGAGCTCTGCCTGAGCAATGGCCTTGCTGCCTGTTCATGAGTCACTATTTCCCTGGAACTGTGAACAGCCATTTCTATTTGTGCAAGACTTCATTAATCCCAGCAAATACATCATTTTGATTATTTATTGTTGTGGCAGTGGCTGGTGGCTGGGAGCTGAGGAGGTTGCTATTTCAAAGTAGGCAACATAAACTTATACAATGAGAGAGAAGGTCTGCACTATTTCTGCCTCTTTCCCAATAACCAGGACAGCCAAAGCTTTGGGGGGCATGACAGGGAAAAGGCCATTTTCTGGCTTTCAATCATATTATAATTTCATCTGACTCTGATTCACTCCTCTTCTTGTAATGCAAAAGGTGGTAAAGGAAACAAGAACAGCTATTCCCAAGGTCAAACTATAAATCCATGACAGACTTTGGAATAGCAAGCAGCCTCCAGCCTGTTGATTTGTGCTCACAAACCAAGACTATGCAGGACATTTATATTTTCCCTTCATCATGAGCTTCCTAGAATATTCAGTTTCCTGCGCTTGCAGCGTTGTATATCTTAACAAAGAGACCTTCTGTGGTTACTGTCAATTTTGTCAAGCATCAACAGCTGTCTGAGCACACATGGATTACCATGATTGAGTGGTCTCTGTCAGGAGTGTGGTAGAGGCTACATCTCTGGCATTGAGAAGCAAGTTATTTTCCCCCTACTTTGTGTTCTTTCTTTAGATCTTGCAATTAAAAAGTCAAAATACAGAGATGGGCAAGGAGGCCATTTATGCAATTACCTTACATTCTAAAGCCTCCTTATTATGTACAATATAAATTGAGGTTGTTAATATAATTTAATATTCAAGTCATTTTGCCTTAAGAATATCATAAATTTCCTTTGATCATGACAAATTATGCACCTTTACCATGAACACTTGCACTAAAATAAATCATGTAGTGCTATGTGAAAGCTATGTAAAAATGCAGAGTGTCACATCAACAGGCTTTGATAAAGCCATGTTTTCTTGTTGTTACTGCTGAAGTGTCAGGGTGACACACCCCCATTCTCAGTCCTGGCCTGTCATTTACCTGCAGGGCTTGCTCTAAGGCTTGGTGCTCTTCTCTCCAAGAAGTGATAATAATGCTAGGGGATCAGGACTTAATGAATTTAGAAGTCCTTTGGAGCCTCTTGGATAACAGAGACCACAGTTCAAAGTGCTGCTACAAAATCCCCTAGTGCCAGCTCCACTGGGGAGATCATCTGAAAAACTTTTTTCCTGCCCCAGTCTGTTGTAGAGTAAGTGACTGAGGCAGAGCTTTCAAAGGGTGGATTCAGCAGGTGGAAGAACTAGAGGAGGCCTTTGCAGTGAGATTGAAGAAAGGAAAGTGCCCTACTAGCTCAGCAGCCTTTGCAGCCTCTTCAAAGAAGAGCAGGAGTCATCTCAGACACATGGATAGGTCCCTATCCACCTGACTGGTGCAGTATCAGGAGAGAAGTAAAAAAATGATAAGTCAGGACTGGCCTTTGGAAGAGCCAAATTAGAGCAATGAGCTGGGACTAGAGACTGGTGGGGAAGGCAGAAATGTTACAAAAGGATATGTAACGCTGTTACATTAGCCACAAACTCTCTCCCCTAAAAACAAACAAACAAAAAGAAGTAGAGGAAACAAAGAGACAACCCCTTTCTCAAAAATTCATGTACACCCTTGCCTTGGAGCCTCTCAGTCCAACTGTGGTTACCTGGCTCCCTGGTTTTTTCCAGACAGCAGGTGACTTTGCATGGGCTGTGCAATTTTTCCTGATCAGAGCACATAAACCACAACCTCCTGAAGAAACATACTCCTGACAAGGCACAAGCAACTCCCTGTCCCCTCCAGAGGCAGTGGGGGAAATGGGCCCCCTGCCCTGCACATGAGAAGCAACTCGTCTCCCAGAGACTGACAAAGGCACTCAGGTCACTGCACTGGGAAATCTCAGTTTTAAAGCTTCAAAGAATATTTTAGCCTTATGAGTTGGTTTTTGCCATATTATTCCTTGATCATTTACTAGACTGTGCTATGCTCTTGATATTCAACAGCTTTATTAATACATTCCTTGGGTCAGATATCACTTCAATATGTGTAAAGCTTGGCTAATTCACATGAAACCAATGACAATAAAGCAGCCACCTTATAGCAAATTAGCTGCAATTAGAATCAGTGCTTTTCTGTTTGTTTGTTCTCTGAAGGACAGTTAAAACTTTGTGAACAGAGATAAACATTTGCAATGTACCAATAATGTTTTCCTTTTAGCTCCTTTTTGGCCCCTAGAAGGCTAATATTTCGAACCCCAGAGGAATACAACAATCTCCAACAGAGCACAGTATTGCAGAGTCTAAAAGTAGACAGATCTTTAGCTGAAGCTGCAGGGGATATTTTAAACTGGTAAAGGACTTGTACTCAAGCGTGCCTAGGGCCCTGGGAGTAGCACAGGATCTTTACTGATCACTAAGGTAAAGGGACTTTCATTTTGCTTCTCTCCCCTCCAGCAGCAGAGTTGTTTCTAATGATAGGCTAGAGACCCAAGGTAGGGCTTTTAGAAGTCTCTTTGGGTCAGATCCACAAAGAAGTTTAGATTTTACAGTCCTAAGTTACCTTTTGTCACTTACTGTGAATTGCTCTGGGCTGTCCATCATACCAATAATGGCCTTATTAAAAACCTTTCACATGTGGAGTTTGTCACATACTCAGCAGAAGGCAGTAGGTTTCTTTTGATGAACTGGAAAACAGAAACCAGAGTTGTTCTCTGTGTGCAAATCTTCCTGATGGAAAATATTCCTTCCCCTCCTCTCTTCCACACCCAGAGGATGGAAAATTGTCTGTCATAGGGTAACTGACTCTGTAGGTGAGGGGTGACTGGTGACCATAGTTCATCTGAGCTTGTTTCCTTGGATCCAAACTGGGGAGAGAGGGACTGCATGGGTGAGCTACAAAGTGGGTGTAAAACTGGCTGAATTGTTGAAATGGTACAAAAGTTTCAAGTCTAAACGATTGTGGTGTTTTCCTCAGGTGTCATGGGACAATGATATTTCATATCTTCATTAACAACCTGCTTGACAGGAAAAAACACACCCTCAGCCAAGTACCAGGTGATATTTCATAAGGCAGGGGAGAGGGAGCTGCTGAAAGCCTGGAGGGTAAGGCTGCTGTTCAGAGAGGTCACAGAAAAGCAGACCAATGGGAATTTCGGGAAGTTAAAAAAATTTCAAGTGCAACGTCCTGCACCAGGAGATAAAACCTCCATGCAACAATGTAAGCAGGTTATTGGGCTGGGCAAAGAACAGTTCTGCAGTAAAGTGCCTGTGGGCAGCAAACTGAATAGTCCTCAGCAAGGCATCCTTATAGCAGCAAAGGCTGAGTATTGGTCTGGGTTAAAAGTGGACATAAACAGCAAAACCAAGGAATTAATATTTTCTTCTACTTGGCACTTGGTTAAATTGGCCTCTGGAGTAGCATCCGGTTGTGGGCCACCCATGCAAATGAGACATGGACATGTTGATGCTAACTGAGGAGAGAGATGAATCTGTCAACCTGCACAAGGGGAGGTTAAGAAAAGAGCTGCCTGTTGTTTTCAACAGGAAAACAGTCAATGCTTTCAGCAAAAGAAACATCCAGACTTCAGGGTGCAGAAAAGGAACAAGTGCCACAAGCTGCAGCAATGGGAATTTCACCTTTTGAGAATACTCACCATGGCAGCAGCCCTCTACCAGAGTGCCAAGAGGCTCTGGATTATTCTTCCTTGTGGATTTTTGGAATTTACCTAAACCACACCCCAAACAAGCTTTTCTAACTTTGGGCCTTATTTTGAGCAGGAGTCTTCTAAAGGGCTCTTCCAAGCTAAATTATACAGAAAATTGGCATATTTCTGTCCTTTTCATCCAGTTTTTTAGCTCAACCAATTCAAAGCTTGCAAGACAAAATACTACAATGAGCAGAGAAAACTGTAAGAACTAATTACATACCCAGAACACAAGCTACATTTCAAAATCAACAGATAATTAAGGCAGGTTTACTCCGAAGAAATAGTTTGACAGCATGGTCCTACCACGAGATACATCTTACATCATTAAAGGCAGGTATTTATGGTTAAGCAATTGCAAGGTGAAGAGTCTCTGTTATAGGCTGAACAGTCCTATCCTAAAATAAATGTCTAAAAGAGAGGAACCTAATTCCATCCACAGAAGAGGGAACCTTGATAGGTAGCCCCTATTTTCCACTTCAGATGTAGGTAGCTCTGCAGAAGTACTAAAGTACTACAAAGATAAATTTCACTGTAATAGCAGTAAAGTGGTTCAGGAAAATGTAGGTAAACCGACCAACCTGATGTTCCCAAACAAGCAGGGAGAAGTTCTGTCTCCTATATATATTGTTAAATTAAACATGGCTGAGCTGTATTCTTCTGCATTTACCCTTGATTACACTATTGATTTGATGTTGGTTGCCAAAGAAGCTTAATAATGATCTGAAGTATTTATCACCAGAATTGAGTGAAATGAGCTCACTAGCTTTGTTCCAAACCTGGTTCATAACACACAGGTTCTACTCACTCTAATTTACATTATTTGCATTATTGGCAGCTCTCCCAACAGTAGCGTATTAGGTTGAGAATTGCAAGTAAGCATGTATTTGTTTTAGCATCACTTAGGCAATTATTCATTGCAAGGAAAGATTTGCTTTCTCAGTTTGGATATGTCTGTGCTTTAAAGATCCTTTCAAAAAAAACACAAAGAATCTATTCCAAGTCGAACTGTGAAATTTACTACTAGGCAGAATTTCAGAGCCAGAAGCTAAGGGTTTGATTCGTGAACATAAGCCAAAAAAGGATGCCTTTATATTGAATCTGTCAAATGTATTCATGCTTGTTAACACCATATAAATTTTAGGTAATAGGTTTTCTAATTCTTGTTTCTCTTTTTTTTTTATTTAATCCTCTGCCACAG
>VYZP01045489.1:3141-14475 GCA_013400635.1 Hypocryptadius cinnamomeus
TAAATACATTGCTTCAGATAAATCCAGATTACTTCCAGCATTTTGCCTCGAAGTCAATAGGATTCACCATTCCATCCATAGAATTTATTTGTTTTACTTTTGATTCTTATCATGCTGACCTGTTTCACAATCTGCTATTCCTGCTGCTTCATCTTTCTGCTGTGTCATTTTATTAGCTAAAAATAGATGAAGAAATTTCTGTTCTGTCCTTGAATATTTTCTTCCACAACAGGACCTCAATCCTTTACTCTAGTTTGCAGGCACCACAATAAAATAAATAGTAAATAATGATAATCATAATGCAGGCTACCATAATTTCAAGAAGGCCAGAACTTCATCAAGAGCATAAATTATTCCTTGATTCTTTGCAAGATCCTACAGTGTGTAGAGCTGAGAGGGGGAAAATATCTCAATCCTGATTAAGACTTGAAGTATTTTCACACAATAAATTCAGAATATCTGGTAAAATGTTAAAGTTTCATGGCCTCCTTCACTTAGAATAGCTGCAGATACACAGTAAATTTACAGCCTCAATCTGGCATAGCAATGCTGCACTGCAGCTATGAGATACCCGATCCCCCTTGCTCTTTGAAAGAACAAGCCCATATAATCCAACACTGCCCTATAACCAGCACATTTCTTTACAGCACTTGTATTTCTAAGCAGCAAATTCTTTCCATGTCCCAAATGCTGTATTTACCATGAGTGTACACACAAAGTGGCTGATGAGAGCCTTTATAGATCCTGCACACTTTCAAGTGGTATGACCTAGATTGACATGAAGTGGTCCATAAAGCTCATATTCTATATATAATAATACTGTAAAACTTTACAGCTAAGCCCCTGAAAAGACAGTGTATGTCTACTTATGTAAGTAGTGTCAAAACCAGCAAGCTCAGGAAAACAATCACTGCAGCTTGTTTCCTGTTGAAGGTATCTCTGGCTTTACACATTAAAAACCACACTCTTAATTCATTGTCTGGCTTTCTCCCATAACTCTTTTTTTTGTCACTGGGGAGAAAGAAGTTAGATAAGGACAGTAAAAGACAGCTGTGCTACTCTTTGTGTCAGCTGGGCAATGGAAAGGACAAAGTACTGAAAAAATAAACAGGGACCTGACAACTGAAGTGTATTTAACCAGGCAAAGAGTGGTATAGTGGCAATTACCCCAGCCTAACCAATATCCCTAAAAATTCATGAGATATCCCTAGAATAATTTCAAGGAAATACTATTGCCAAGATCTAATTTTCATTTAGGGATAAAAATAAGCTTGTGGAAAAAAAAAGGGCAAATAGGTGGAAGAAGGGAAAACTGCTGTATTTTCTTCAACGTCACCCTAATCTCCATTGGTGTAAACGATGAGAAACTTGTGGGTATGACGTCACTGCTACATGCAACATAAATAAAGAAAAGAACCAAAATACTGAACGAAAATACTCTCTGCTAGAGAAAGACAGGTTGGACCGCACTCTGGGCTACAGGGAACCCATTTTTACTCACAATAGATCACTATCAGTGTGCAGTTAAAATATAGTAGGGGCCGTGTTCCAAGGCAGCAAGAGGAAAAATAAATCAAAAGTTTGTCAATTGTCATAGATTACAAGAAATTCCTTCAAACACATCAATGTACACACGTTTTGTCCCCTCTGGGGTTCAACCCCCACCATTCACAGCAAGCACTGTCACTGGAAAAAATATATAGTGAATTAGACCATAGCTGTTGCACAAAATTAAAGAAACAGGAGGAAGAGGTCATCCAGTTTAGAGATTTCATCCCAACGTGGTAGCGTTTTATATAAATATATACATATATTTGGCCTCTTGCTGCAAAAACTACAGTTAAGTGGAATAGGAAAGAGATTGAAAACATTAACAAAAAATTAACAATCTGCGAATAAAATTTCCACACAAGTATTTCTTTGGACAATATGCCATCAGCATTTATGTGTTATTCAGGGAGTAGGATGGGTAAGGAGAAAGGGATGGCAAAGAAACTGCAAAAGGAAAGCAGGATTACATGAATTATCCTTGGCCTTGTAGAAATGTACTGATCTGCCCTGAATTATTAATATTAGGCCTAACGAGTTTGGACAAATGGCTATATAGGTCAGACTCACGTTTAGACCCCAACAATACCTCAAGCTAATATTCAGAAAGTATCTAAACTGAAGTGCAACCTCAGATGCATTATTAAAGAATGTGAGTTAAGCATTATGGGAAACTGCATTAATTAGAGCCACCATAATTAAGTTTTCCATTACTTTCACATTTAATTCACCTGAATGTGTCAATATTTTTATATACAACCTTTCCTTTCATCTTACATATTTTCCACATTTGGCTGCCTCTAATTACTATGTTACTCACTCATTAAAGCATGTATTTGTCATATAAAACTATATAGATGCACATGTATGCAGTGTCAAAAATCAAATTGGCATAGGGACGTATTACATGTTGACATCGCAGTTGACAGTTTTCTAACTCAATAGGGAGAAAGTTTTCTCAATTTATGCTTTGTTTTGGTTAGAATTGCATTTTTAAGACCAATGATTTGCATCATTTACAGATGGATAACATATCTAAATTTTTTCAAAAGTGATTAGTGATTTGAAAGCTAAAGCATTTTATGTGACTAACATTCTGCACTAAAAACTTACCTTAAAAACAAACCCAAATCCAAAAAGCAGGTCCCATAAAAGGGATTTCAAAATTGTCAACAAAATTTGAGAAACAAAAACCACTAATTACTATTAAATGAAATCTTTCATTTAATTTTTTCCTCTTACTGATAGCTCTTTAAAAGAAAAGCAATTGCCTAATTTCTAATTCTTGTGAGCATGCTTCTCATTGAAAGCTGTTCTCAGCTCTACTACAGGCTGCCTGCTATTCTGGCATCTGTGACCCCTTGTGTGTCTGAGAAACAGAAGGAGAGAGGGCAGACTGAGGAGAGGGGAGATGATTAAAGTGAAATTTAAGATGTTATTCTCACTGACCATTATTCTTCACCTGACTCAGAGGATTCCCTCCTTAGTGTTCTGTGCTCACTGCACCAGCTTTGAGAGCCACCTCCTTCTTCTGCCTCACTAACTCAATCAATTTGTTTGTTCATCTACCCAACACCCTTTCATTTATTGGACTGATATGTGTGACCATGCCATTTGTAACCCTTCCAACTGCTACTTACAGAAATTGTTACTCTTGCCTCTCCATGGCCTTACTGCTGGTAACCATTGTGTTGGCTGGGTCATACCTTTTCCTCCCAGGTTCTAAAGTACTAAGAAGGTTGCCTTGGTTCTCATTAACATATAATAATGAAGGGCTCTTAACCTTTATAATGTGAGTTCCTGATTCCTATCTTCTAGCAGATGACAATGAAAAGTGTAGTTCTTATGTTAAGCTGAGAGATCTTTGGGATTTATTATTTTTTTTAAGCAGGACATGTTTAAAAAGCACACACCATGTGAAGGAGGAGTAGAGAAGAAAATAGAAATAAAATAGCCTTTTTTGGTTTGTTTTTGGTTGTTTTTTTTTCCTGACAGAACCAGATAAAATTAAGCAGGTAACATATTTCTCTTTAACTGTTGAGTAATTCCAAAAAAAGATTTCATTTGAGAGTCACAGGCACCCTGAGGCATCTGTAACTGGCTTTACCAGAACTTACTCAGCAGACTCATTGGCTTTGGCAGCAGTTCAAAGGTCACATTCTCACATGGATAAACTGTTCTTGAACAATTTTTTTCCAATATGTTAGGCAATGCATACATTCCTTCCACATCAGGCATGCTTTCCATGTGCTTTGCTCTCCTTGTGGCTACTGGGAAAATAAATACCATTTTCTGTCAGTTCCAGCTGCTTTCTCCCTATCATACTATTGTTCCACACTCTTGGTGTTTCGGAGGAGAGGAGTTTTTTAAAAATCTCCAGCAATAATTTTTTTATTTTTAAAATTATCTTCAAGACTTCATCCATTTCAGGTACTCCAAAAGGCAGAGAATGTTCAGCTTAGGCTTTCTTCCATCCTCTGTAACAGAGCACCGACATTGCAGACTCAAGCTATAAACAAGAGAGCTTTTTCCCTTTTAAAAGTAATGGTAAAATAGGCATGATCAAACCCGTCTGAGATCTTTCAATTTACCTAATCAATACTTTTAAACTGAATGATCTTTTTCATGGCAGAATACCATGGAATGCACATAAATATATATTCAATGAGAAATTGATTCCTAAATAATTTTACTATTGGTATTACAAATATGCATGGGTCAAACACATCTTTGGTCGAAGTGTGGTTGTAACAGCTCCTGAAAAAGGTCCTTTCAAAATATATATAGGTAAAATGCTGACTGCTATATATTTATAGAAATTCAGATATAAAGTCTCATCTCCATTCAAACACTCAATTATTTCTTCATTAAAAGATGTCCCAACAGTTTAAAAACTTAACTAAATCTAATTATTAGCATTACAGCTAAAAGGATATATGTAAGAGGTGCTAGTATTTAATTTCTCCCAGACAACCCTTTCCTCCAGTAAAACTGTTCTTTTATTTCAACAAAAAATTATTTCAGTAGCTATATGATAAAATAGAATTCCCTAGTTTCTTCTTTCGCACAATCTGCATGTTATGAATAAGAGAAAAACTTCACTGTTGGCTAATTCTTAACTCAGAAACCTCCACAGTTAGATTTAGCTTGACTTAATTCTTAATTTGTTAGCGTTGGACTTTAATTTACTTTTTAATGAAGACACAGGTGTGAGTGATGTGAAATGTAATAAAAACATATGGACTTCAGAAACCCAAATAGCACTTATTATGTTGCCGTGCATTTATTTCTTTGCTTTTCTGTACCACTGTGTAAAACATGTAAATGCATGTACAGGTATTCTTCAGGGCTGAACAGTTCATGAAAAGGAGAGGAAGGGAGGGATAGAAATATTACTTACGCCGTTTGCAGCCACATTTTTTTATCCTTTTGGGATCCGTGATGTCATCATGACAGGCCTTGCAGTAAAAATATGCCCTGGAGAGACAGAATGGAAAAACTGACACATTTCTTAATCCATATAAATGAAATTAGTCCCGTATTTCATCTTGTTGCAGTGACCAATTAATGAAACATGCCAGTGCTAATTTACTTTAATCTTTGCAAAGGTTTGGACATTCAAGTAGGAAATATTTGCTGCAAGACCATTAATTTCAAACATAAGGCTCCAAATTAGTATTTCCTTTAATATACTTTTATTTGAAAAAAAATTGGAAGAATGTATGATAATTATGCCACAGTGTATTACTTTATTTGTTTTTCATCTTAGAAAAAAGAGCATCCAATGAACCTCGTCACAATAAAAGACTTTTTGTTCTTATCAGCTATACCAGGGTGTTTTTTTTTAAAGACTGTCTAGCACCCTGTGCCAATTTTTATTTTTCAGGTTGTACATTTTGATCGTTACTGTATGATCAACACTGCATGTTGATCTTAAATAAGGGTAGAAACAATGACCCTGGGAACTATCAGCCTGTTAGCCTTACCACTGTGCCGGGAAAGATCATGTAACAGCTCCTCCCAGAAGCTGTGCTGAGGCACATGGAGGACAGGAAGGTCATTCAAGACAGCCAGCATGGCTTCACCAAGAGAAAATCCTGCCTGACCAATCAGCTATGATGGAATGACTATATCAGCAGATAAGGAAGTACTACAGATGTCATTTATCCAGACTTCTGTAAAGCCTTCGACATGGTCCTGCACAACACCCTTCTCTCCAAACTGGAGTGATGGATTCCATGGGTGGATTAGGAATTGGCTGGATGGTCACATCAGAGGGTAGTTAGTGATCAATGGCTCAGAGTCCCACGAGGCACTAGTAACAAGTGGTGTCCCTCAAGGATCTGTACTGGGACCAGTGTTATTTAATACCTTCATTAATGACACAGACAGAGGCATCAAGTGCACCCTCAGCAAATTTTCAAATGACACCAACCTGAGTGGTGTTTTTGCCACACCTGAAAGACAGGTTATCATCCAGAGGGACCCGGACAAGCCCAAGCATTGGGCCCTTGGGAAACTCATGTGGTTCAACAAGAGCAAGTGCAGGGTTGGGGCCACCCCCAGTATCAATCCAGGGGGATGAACAGATCCAGAGCAGCCCTGCTGAGAAGGACTTGGGGATGCTGGTGGATGAGAGGCTGGACATGAGCCAGCAATGTGCACTCTCAGCCCAGAAAGTCAAACGTGTCCTGGGCTGCATCCAAAGCCCCGTGGGCAGCAGGACAAGGCAGGGGACTCTGGCCCTCTGCTCTGCTCTGGTGAGACCCACCTGCAGTGTTGGGGGTCCCCAGCATAGGAAGGACATGGACCGGCTGGAGTGAGTCCAGAGGGGGCCCCGAAGATGGTTAGAGAAACGGAGCACCTCTCCTACAAGGAAGGGCTGAGAGAATTGGGGTTGTTCAGCCTGGATAAGAGCAGGCTTCTGGGTGAGCCAAGCGTGGCCTTTAGTACCTGAACAGAACTTACAGGTAATAGGAGGCAAGAGTATCTACAAGAGCATGTAGAAACAGGACAAGGGTGAATGGGTTTACATTGAAAGAGGGTACGTTTAGATTAGATACCAGGAAAAAGATCTTGTCTATGATGCTGGTGAGACACTGGAACAGGTTGCACAGAGAAGTTGTGGATGCCCCATGCCAGCGCAAGGAGAAATACGGAAGTGAGAAAGGATAAACTTTTTACTTTATATAAGATTTTCTTAAATTTCTGATTTAATAAGTATGCATCACACTGCTCACAGGAGAGTTCAATCATGACTGCCAAGTCAACATGTCATGTAAGGCTGCCATGACACATGTCATGAGGATCACCCAGCTAGACTCTAGCAGGACAGTTACAGTTTACCAGGATTCTTGCTGGCACAGCAAATAAAACATACTATTTAACCTTACACATTTTCCTTGTACTTGTCCACACTCAGGATAGGTCAGCTCCCTGCCTATCTTCTCTACCCCCTCTTACTGCATATTTATCAATACAATTTGGCAGTAAGAGGCAAAGCCCCCACTTTGCAACCAACAATATATTTTGCTGACAGTGTGAGACTGTTAGATTTCTACAACAGTTACAAGGCCACTGAAACAAAACTATCTACAATCCAAAATATAAAAAAAAACCCAAAAACTAAACCAATATTTATATACAGCCTCTGATTAAACACAGCCTTTGGCCCTGCAGCCAGAATGATTACTACTATTTCTTCTAGATTAACTATAGCATGGCCACTGCAGGTGGAACAATACTGGTCGTTATGTTACCCATCATGAGAAAGACAGCAGGTCTAGCACAGAAGAGACGAACCATATCAATGCTTCATATTGGTTCAAATACAAATTGAAATTGCAGGTAGACCTCACTGAATGCTAATAACATTTCTAAATTCAATATAAAATGCAGCTACCAATGGAATATGTAAGGCCTAAACCTAGCACACTTTATTTCTCTAAGAAACTTACAGGAAGATTACTCTTTCAGGCTGTGAAATTGCCTTAGTATTTCCAAGATGCAAAATGTAAAAGGAAAATATCTTCTCCGAGCACATATACTTTGCTGCAGAAAGTTTCTGGTCTTCAAGATATCCACATTCCACCAAAAAGAAAATAAACTACTTCCAAGGAAATAAGAACATGTTTTTCAAACCATGAGTCGATGTCAAGATGTAAGCCAGGAGGATAAAACTGCCTCAAATTTTTACAATTTCTCTCCAGCCCAGCTGTAAAGTCCCTTTATTAAACAAGAACCAATTACCACAAATAGTCCCTCACAAAAACTTCATTACATGAACTGGATATTGGTGATTTCTAAAGAACATGTTTCTGAAGTTCACTGCAGGACAATTGTCCCAAAGGGTACCTTCAATCCTATGTCCAAAGTAAAGAATAAATACCTGAAGCGATTGTTGTAATAAAATTATTCTAGGTAACTGAGGTAAATTAAGTGAATTTGAAGAACATGGATTTCTGACACTAGTGCTAACATGTAAATAAACAAGGAATAATGAAGATGCAATTCAGGTAGTTTGTATTATACTTAAGCAGTCAACATTTTATATGAAGCTATTTACCTAGGCATAACTGTTTGTAGGTATAATTGCTTCTTATGGAAAACTATTCTTGTAAAAATGCAAAACTGATTATAACAGAAAGAGTAATTGAACATTGTAGGTTATATTTCATTGTGGGATATATAAATATGAATAACTTCAGCTTAAGAGAGTTGAAATCTCTTCATTAACAAAGCCAGAATAATTTAATTTACATTTCAGGTATAAAACATGTTTAATTATGCTTTATTAAAAATCATTTTTCCCCTCCAAAAGACCTCCATTTTAGAACATATTTCTGACTCTGATTCATAGTTCAAAGGGTGAAATTAGCACTTTTCATAATTGGCTTTGTTAGTAGAAATACATCTGATAACCATTTGCTTTGCACAGAGCAGCTAAGAAATGTGACGAGAGGCAAAATATTCCTAAACAATGCCTTCTGCCAAAAGCCAGGCAGAACTGGAAATCTTGCTTCACATTCACTATCAAATAAAATGTGGTAGATGAATGATGTGAAAAATTTGCCTAAACTCCTTAATAACAGTTTACTTCTCCCTAACCTTAGCAGTTAAAAATACTATGCCATTTTACTTAGCCTGAGAAAAAGTTCATTACAGAGTATAAAATGCCTTATAAATAAAGAAAACTAGAAGCTCAGCAAAGCAGTGTGCAGACAGTTCTGGATGTTCAAGTGGAGACAAGCAGCAGAGAGGAAAAGAACGGAATGCTGGAAGGCAGAGTCCCTGAGGCAGCGCAGGAGGCACACGCTCCAGAGATGGTGCTGGAGATGTGACAGGACAGGAGCACTGCTGCCCTGTTCTGTATGCTTCACCTAGCCAAAATCTATTTCACCTCTTCCAAGAAAAACAGAAGTCAAGTTCTCTAATTTCACTGTTTTGGTGCTTGGACTTTCTTTCACTATACTGAATCTTAAAAGGTTGGAAATTAATAAAGGGTATCATTTGAATACTTTATCATTTTAAGTATAGGATTTAGTTAAAATACCAAACTCATGGAGAACAGCAGTGAAAATCTGACTGCATGACTCACAAGAAAGATATGAATTATGAGGAAGCACTCAGCTGCAAATACTCCTTTTATTCTCTTTTTTTTTTAAATCATAAGACATCGAATATTTTTATTTGAAAAATTATTTTATCACACTGCTCTTTTTTTCCTTCCAAGCATACTATAATCCTAACAAACAAGAGTACACACATTTGGTCCTCAACACCTCTTCATTCATCCCAAATCTAGCACAGCCAGGTACATGGAGCCTATGAAGTTGTCTGCAATGGATATAATGCACTTTTGTAGTTTGGTTTATTAGTATGAGGCTGTGGAGTTTGCAGTTCCATTAAAGAAAAATGACAAGAACATAAATATTATTTTGCTAGTGCAATTACAGAACGAACACAGTGGCTAACTCGCATCAAGAATTTGCTAAAGTCTGGGTAGATAAGAACTCCTCTAAACCTGAAACTAACAGAAGTGTCATCCCTGTCCTCCTCTCACATAGAAATTCCTCTGGGACACAATAAGTATAGAGAAAACAAATGAAAATATTTCACATTTTCTAGAAGGACTCAAAAACCCAGTCTCTATTTCTTTTCATATCTGCTGCAAATTTCAGTTGCTTGATTTTTAGGACAATAGCTAGGAAAACAACATGCACATAGGTGGTTCAGGAGTAACAACTCAACGCCCTCTCTGAATTTTTAAACTGATAATAATGACAATTAGGTGAAGCATTTACATGTAAATAAAAAAACCTGAAATTAAATACATTAGTTTCTATTCAAAGATAAAAACATTTTAATTACCTTTTTACTTCTTTGGCATCACTTGCAATGAAGAATCCTAAGGTACCTTCTTGAATCTTGACGTGGTTTCCAGGATTGATTAATATACTGCTCAGTGAAACAAGAACAAAACCAACAAAACAATAAGTTTATATTAATTTTAACTGAATCTTCCAAATTAGCTTTATTTGATTCTGTTATAGGGGACCCACTAGTTAGGAAAGGCTGCAAGGAAATTTTAAGCCATTCTTCCTTGATATTTCCAATCAAATAAGAGTTTCACATGCATTTTACAAAAACTTGTTTGAGACAGTCAAATGCCTCTGCCTATAATCACATAATCTAAGTGCTTACATCTGTTTTCTTATCTTTTTGCTTTAATTATAGACTACACAAAGTCTTCTCAGAAATGTGAAGTATGAAGCTGAGCATTGCTGTTTGCCTGCTTTGTCATGCAAAGTGGTGACAAATTCACAATATGGTGAAAAGGAAAAAACCCTCAACCACTGCTCAATAACAACAGAAAACATCACCTATGAAACTAAAACCTTTGATGCAAATTTTTGCCAATTTTGTAGTGAAATAGAAAGTTAATGGGACCCCTATCTGAACATAAAATGTTATTGTTTAAAAAAAATAAATACACACATACACTCAAGGGGAATGGTACAAGACAACCAGTCACGACAGCTGAAAAAACATAAAATGAATAGAAAATTTTTAAAACCCTGCTATGCAGCCATGAAAGAACAAAAATAACCCAACCACCATGACAGAAGAGCCTCAGCTAACTTTGACAAAGGAAGTAGTATCAGCAAGTGAGGTACTCCATGTCTATGCATATCTTCTTTATTTTCATAATGATTTAAATCTAGACTTTAGGTAAGGTGTTTTGCAAAGCACCAAGCTAAATATGAATATACAGATAGATATAAATACAAATATATTCTCCAGTAAGTTTTATTCTTGTGTAATATATCTTAGCTTTTGACTCTCTAAAACAGCTTTTCAAAAGTTTTCTCTTTTTTGTCTTTTATTAAAGTTCAGCTTTTCTAACTCAAAATGTAGTAATGGTATGCATATGCAATTTAGAGTAAATAAAGACTAGCAGGAATTGAAACACTTGTCCATCTGGCAAAAACTGATTTTAGGGAAGTACATATACACAAAAATAAATAAAGCACAATGCTGAACAGACATACATTACTAAAATTTGAAGGTCCAAAGTCTTTCATGCTATTGATAGGAGGGAAAATGGATCTCAGTACATCTCTTACTCAATATGTTATGTATTCTCATCACATTAGGAATAAATTAGTATGACAACATAATATATCTGAAAGATTAATCATGTGCACATTTTTTGGTGTAATTCCACATGCCTGCAATGCCCTATGACAAGAATATGCAGGCCACAAGATAAAGTGCTCATGAGTT
>VYZP01045499.1:1065-17902 GCA_013400635.1 Hypocryptadius cinnamomeus
CAGAGCTCCATATCATATCAAATGAAATTTGAAAATAGAATCCTGATGATTATTTAAAGAGTGTTTAAATTTTTTACTTCAGTGCTTTTTTATTTGTTAAAATAGCCTATGTCTTAATCCTGCCTTACATATTATTAGAAGAGAAATACTCATACATAAATATAAGCTTGCCATCTTAGAATAGCACCCACAGAATTCTCAGCTATTGACAACAGTACATGCTGAATATGTAATTTGGTTTAGGCATGATTGGGAAAGAGAAAAGGAAGACTAAAACCACTTGCATTATCTACCATTTTGTTCCACATCTTGCATTTTCTCTATTGAAGGCTTCCATTATTAGTATGGAAAAAAAGCAGCTTTTCCCTTTTCCAGATTGAAAAGTATCTATGATCTCATTTAGGCATTTCAATCATTTTCATAATGATAGTTGAAATTAATTCAATCCTAGCCCCTGTTACGTACAATTTGTGAAATAAAAATGTAAGAAACACAGCATTAAAAAGAATGTTAATTGCAAAGACTAGAAATAGAGATGACTGAGTTTCTACAAGATGTGTTTTTGTACACTGTGCCCAAAAGCCGGTATATAAATCTACATTTCAGTAACTAAATATGGTTTGGCTTTCAGAATGCTGAATCACTCAAGAAAGCTGTTGACATAATTGAAAGCCAGGGGAACTTGCACTCTCTGAAAATAAAGCCACATTTTCTTACACGCATAATTTTACCATACTTATTGAACTATTTCAATCAGAAATTATCTAACTCTTCTTCATAAATTTTCCTGCTGAAATTTTCTGTTTTGTAATCCATTCTCTCCATCATCATTTTACCACCTATATAGTGGACAAGTAGTATCTGAAGAGCAGACTTAGGATGAAAGGGAGTCAAACCAAAGATCCAATTCTAGTAATTATTTCCTGGGAGAATAACAAAAACTGGAGCAGTTGTTCCAGAAATCTTAAAACTCTAGGGAATTTTGTCTATAATTCTATACAGCTGGCTGAGATCCAAACTCTTTCATATTTCACAGAAATTTGAACAGGAATATTTTTATAAATGCTTACTGCATTACCTCTCAGCTGGACAATCTCCATGTTAAATGAAAGGATTATACTATATGTTAGCTGAACCCTGAGGCTTCTAGAATTCTGTTTTGCAAATTAGAACTAAGAAAATATTAACTGCATCAGCAAGAAGAAAATAGCAATAGTAATGGCTTATGGACAGAACAGCTGTTTTGCTCTTGCTGAAACTCCATTTGCTATTTAGAGCTCACCAGGTCTAAAAAATACACCTTTTATCTACTAAATGCTCGGTGTTATAACAACCTTGAAAGCTAAAGGAAGAATTTTTGAAATTATTTTTTTAGCTAGATGTTAAACCAAACCCACTTTAATTATTTACATGAATCCAAAGTTGTCCCCTAAGCAGAATTTTCTCATACGAGGTTTTGGAACAATCTTTGTTTCAAATTCCAGTTATATGCATCCTTATTCACACAGAGTTTAGATTTGTAGAGATGATAACAATCTACTTTCTTCTCTGAGTAGTCTCTTTCAAACTGTGCTGGGCTTAAAATGCAAGAATTCAGTAGCAGCACAAACTTCAGTGGTGGCTTCTGTGAGAGGATGCCAGAAGCTTATCTTAAGTCCAGTAAAGCCAATACCAGCTGGGTCCAAGACAGACTTACCACTGGTCCAAGCTGAGCCTCTATGACAACATATTTAAGAATAGGGTAAAATCTGCTGCTTAGCAAAAGCTGGAGATGGAAGTGAGAAGGTGTGAGAGACACAACTGTGCAGACACCAAGGTCAGTGAAGACAGAGGAGGAAGACATGCCTCAGCTTCCACAGCAGAGATTCACCTGCAGCCCATGATGAAGACCATGGTGAGCCAGCTGTTCCCTTGCACCCAAGGGGGTCCATGTTGAAGTAGAAATCCATCTCCAGCACATGGAGGATCCCATACATGAGCAAGTGGGTGTATCCCAAAGGAGAGTAGGACTCTGTGCAGAGCCCATGCTGGAGCAGGTTCCTGGCAGGACTTGTTGATTCATGGAAAGTGGAGCCATGCTGAAGCAGACTTGCTGGCAGGATTTATGACCCCATGGAAAGCAGCCACAGTGGAGCAGCCTGTTTCTGAAGAACTGCAGCCATTTTCACCCAGTGTAATAGGCTCATGCTGGAGCTGTTCATGAAGGACTGCAGCCTTTGGGAAGAGCTCATGTTGGAGAAGTTCATGGAGGACTGTCTCCCAAGCAAGGGACTTGACACTGGAACAGGTGAAGAATGTGGGGAAGAAGGAGCAGAAGCAATGTGTGATGAACTGACCACAACTCCCATTCCAGTCCCTCTGCACTGCTTGGGAGAAGGAGGTAGAGAAGCTGTCAGTGAAGCTGAGTCTGGGAAAAAGGGAGAGGTAGGTAGAAGATGTTTTCATATTTGGGTTTATTTCTCAATATCCTATTATGATTTGATTGGTAGTAAATTTACATAATTTCTCTGAGTCTATTCTGTTTCACCAGTGATGACAATTGGTGAGTGACCCTTCCCTGTGTCTTTTCTCAAGCCAAGATTCTTTTATTGCTTTTTCTCTCTCTTATCTAGCCAAGGAGGAGAGTGCTGGAGTGGCTTTGGTGGCCAGCCAGTCAACCCACCATTGCCACAAAAAATGTCATTAGTATAAGTTACAATTATCAACCCATAACTGAACTTAAAACACATATAAAGTGACAACAGTAGCTTTCATCATGAGATTTATAACTTTCAAGTAGAATGGAAGAAAATATAGAAGGACTATAACCACTGTAAGAAGAGGAAGTACTAAAGCCAAAGGAGGTATTACCTGCTTCAAAGAAAAACTCTTAAAAAAATGAAGAAAGAAGGGGAATCAAAACTAGATTATAATCAAAATTAGAAAAGCTGAATTTCCTCCTTTATCCTATTTCCCTAGATCTTGATCAAAACCTTGTTGTTACACTCTGGACACATAATATATGACCTAAATAAAAGTTCCTTTGCTCTGGGTAGATGTATGGGAGAAATACAAAGCAGATATTATCAAGAGGTAAAAATCACACAAAAGTTTACTGGCAAACTATGGAAAATCAAGGAATTGTGCAAATGATGTAGTACAATATAAAACACTTATCACAGTATTGACTTAGCCCATGAAATTTAGCTACTTTTAAACCCATCCAATATTATTTTCCATTAAAAGAGAGTTAGAAGAAGAAAGGGAGAAAACCAGCATAACAGGAAAGACAGAAAAGTAGATATAGAGCTACCAACTCCTGGTTTCCTGAGCTGTAATGGATAGAGAACTTCAAGATGAAGGTAGAGTTACAGATCAACACGCTTGCCTTGTGGTCAGCCATCCTAAAGCCTTAGATTTGTAGAGATGATAACAATCCATGGCCCATCATGGGCCTTCCTCCCATGTGGGACTCCTGGTCACTTGGCCACTCAGGGGCTGGGTTAGGCAACACTGAGGGGCTGCTTCCAGTGTGCTCTGAGTGACAGCCACTCCTTGGCTGTGGGGTATGGGGAGCAGGGCAGCACCTCACCAGAGAAAGGTCTGACCCACCCCTTGTCACACACATTCCAAGTGTCCCAAGATGTCCCAAGACAGACTGCTCTTTCCAGTCTCTGACACTTGCTGACTTCCTTTTTTAAGAGGGGCTACATATCCTGCTTAATTTTGCATAGCTGTACATCTATCCAAAAAAATGCGTTCATTGGAGGATGCAAAAGTCTTTCCCACAATATAAAATCATCAAGCATAAAATCATCACCTCTTTTTTGTCTTCTTTCTGCTGTTACCTTTTTATTTCTATGTCATAAACACAAATCATCATTAGAATCCCTTTACTTATGGGCAAGATATAGCTACCCTTGTGTGGCTTTAACAACCATTTGTATACTCTCTTTCAATATTTTTTGTTTCACCAAACTGTAGAACAGTCTATGTGACAATTTTATGTTGCAAATTTTTTAAAGGAGAAAAACTACTTTTAATGGTGGTAGCTTTTTTATTCAAGAAATTTTTCCATCTAAACAGTTGAGCCATTTCTACTTCCCTTTTATGCAATGTTGTCATCATTCTTCGTGCAATTATCCAATGGGACCAGTTAATGCTAATTTTGCATCAAATCAAATTAATGCCAGTTATTAAAACAACTGAATTTTTTCAGTCTTTGTGACAATGAGAAGCATTTTTGTTTGTTTGTTTGTTTGTGATTTGTTGGAAACTGTAGCTCAAATCTCCATTCTTAGTGGGTTGAATTTCTTTGTAAAAACTATGTATTCAGGAGGCAAAGTTTTGTCTTACTCTATGAAGACATATTTTGGCATATCACAGAAAAAGCATTTGGCACCTTGTGCAGGAGATCTCATCCTAAAAGAGGGTGTGGGAACTAAAAATACCATGAGGCAATATAATAACTAAAGGAGATACAGTTTGACTTCAGTCAAAATGACTAATTTTGAAAATAAATTGAGATAGTTTCAGAACAAAAAAAATGGAAAACATATTTTGCTTAGGTAATCAGACAGGCATACATAAAAGAAGTTTCCTGCCATGCACAGACTTAAGACACTGAGATGAGTAATTCATGGTCATAAAACTTGATAGTAGAAAGAAAATGAGTACTTTTGGTTCACACATCAGATCAAGTTATTTTGAAAATTCATGGTGATGTATTGTATTTTTTCTTAATTACTCATTGATGTATTTATATATTTTTCCCACCAGGAATGTTTCTCTATGTAAAGCAAAATATAAGTAAAGGGCTTTTACACATCTCATGGTTAATAAAGGATATTGGATGTTGGTTCTTGACCTGCCACAGTCATATTCAGTCCCTCCCAAATATTTCTTTAGATAAACTAAATTATAATCTTTTCTTGACCAAACAAGAAAGACCATTTTAATCTTGTTTTCTTATTTCCAAAAGAGAGGAAAAAATTACCTATATCTGTTCTATTACATTTTTGAGGGTCAAGACAGAAAGTTAATAACTTTCTCTTGCCCATTTGCTCTGACAGCTGGCGGTCAATTAGTATTCCCTCATCCCATAATTGGAATCACTGATTACAAACCACGGTTGCTAAGACTCAAATATTGTGGCTCATTTGCAACTTCACTGCCAGGTGAGATTAAGGGAAATGTCCCCCTGGTTAAACCACCAGGAGCTGTGCCAAACTATAATCAGTCTTTTGCATACATCAGAGACCTACAAACACAGCAGAATGATTGTATAAGGAGCAGCTGCAAGTTAAAGCTGAATCAAATTCTTCAAACATATGCAGTTTGCCAGATATCCAACCACTCTTGCAAATGCCAGTATTTCATTACTTGGCAAGTTTTCTAAGACATAGAGCTAACACAAAGTAGAGGAATACCAAATTGTCCACACAATACGTAAAAGATTTTTTTAACCACATATGGAAAATAATTCTGATTCTTCTATTGATGAGATTATAATTGTTCTCTCTGCATTCAGTTTTCAGAATAACTAATCCTGAATCCTGGTAAACACCGGATTTGTCCAAAATCCAATTTCTGAAATAGTTTGTCCATGAAGAACTATTTAGCATAATGTTATCGTGTTATCTTGTTACCAAAAGGAGTTTAGCTTACACTGAACATTAGCTGTGAAGTGAAATTATTTGGGGGTAAGGGAAGAACTGGGGGTAGGAAGATGATTCAAAACTCTTGTAAATAGTGAGGTTATTTACAAGAGTTGATGATGAGAAATATGGTCCCTTAGGACATGAATGATGTTTTAATTCTTCCATCACCTTTTTTACCTCTCAATAAATCTCAAATGTGATACCATGCTCCTGTCAAAGAGCCTGTTTGACATTCAAATTTTTTTTTTTTTTTTGAGGGGGATTATTGAGTTGAAATATTATTGTATTCTAGGAACTAACCAGGGAAGCAGAAGACTATAGTTCTGTGGTTCATAAATATAAATTCCTGATCTGAAGAAGATTCCCTTTCTCTAACATTTTTTCCTTTGTCTCACTTTGTTTTCATTACAACCTCTTTAGTACTAAGATTCTGTCAAGTTTTTGCTACCATACCTCAGCACATTGAAAATCAATGAATAGGAGCTACCATCTGCTAACACAGTTCAGACAATAATGGGAAGTAGTTTAGCATTCAGCTCATTCTTTCAGAGGATAGTTCCTAAGAACATGCTTAAATATTTTTATGCCTTCGGTGTTTTGTTCAATTTTCAGAGGAACCTGCTGAAATACTTATCTTTATTAGCCGTTACTTTGAAGTCAGCTTGCTTGTTGAAAGTAATCAATGTGGTTAATGTTCTGTTATGTTCAATAGGAATAAGATTACTGTTACTGTTCACTTCACAGAAGTCCCTGTTTCATTCTGAAATGTGCCAATAAGAGGCCAAAAATCTTAATAGAGTGTGTTACAATATATATTCCTGTCCTCATGCTTGATATCCTTGCCAATCTCTTATCCTCTTACACTTACATGTAGGGTTCATGTGTTGAAATGTGCATTTCTTAAGGTCCGGTGTGACTGCAATTTCGATTGACACAAACTGGCTTTACCTGGATCATGTTTTCCAGCATCTCTTATGTGCTCTGGCTGTTTCTATATCAAATTCTGCAGCTTCCCTGATCAAACTATAGGGGCACCAGCAGAGGAAGTGAGTGTCTGTCAGAGTTTCTTAATTCCCTTCTCCAGCTTGAAAATTTTAGATTGAGAGCAACATTGTATCCACTGAGGGGATTAGCTTGCTTCATTAGCAAGAAGGATGTGAATAGTCATGGATGGGGCTGTGATGAGAAGATTAAACTCTCAACTACCCCAGAGTGTATATAAAGTGGTGCTTCGAAGTCAGCATCTGGAACAATGAGTGGAGAAATAAAATACAATATGTGTAAAATTTTGAGCATTGGCAAGAGTGATGGGAAGAACACGGAGGGGGAACGCCTGAGACAGAAAATTATAGGTGAGATGAGTTCATTGACTACTTTAAAAATGATTAGTAAAATGAATATACTGTTTCTCAGGAATAAAGGTGGGTCTTGTTTGTGATGAAGAAATTCATTGGATATGCAAATTAACAAAAATTCCTATCTATAGCCTAAGATCATTACTGTTTTTATTTGTGAGTAGAAAATGAGGGACATACAATAAGCATATCCTCAAGGAAAAAATCTTGTACTATTCTTACATTTTCACTTTGATTGTATCCAATTTATTGCTTAGTCAGAGAGTATTAAAACATTAACAAAAAAAAAAAATTTTCTGGGCAGTACATAACGGAATTACTTTCCTTTTGGGTAGATTTGAAAACCTTATTTTCAAAGAGGGCAAATTAATCTGAAGTATTGGATGTCAAAATCTTCTCTGCAGCTTTTGAAAATTTAAGTCCAGATATTTTTACTACTTTTACTATGTTACTTTGTGGGTTTTTTATATATTGTAATATCTTCTGTAGAAACAACACTAAAAGGTCAAAACCATATTACTCTTACCCAGTCCCTGAAGTGTATCTTTGTAGACAATAGGATGGCCACTCTGCAGAAAAACACAGCTAATACAGAAATCCAAAACAGCATAAACAAATAACATCCTAAGAACATTTATTTGTACACACTGGCTATCAAACAGACCTTATGAAGTAATTTAGACATAGATATGAGCACCATATATTTCTGGCATTAGCTTAAATGAATAATCTCACAGTGCTTTAGCTTTTGGATATTCTTTGACACCATCACAGTATGCTGGAGAACTACCAGTGACTGGCAACATGTTAGAGTTCTATTTTTCTCTCTCCTTGGCTACTGGGATTTTTTCTGGCTGTGCTACAGACCTATTAAGCCTGGCATTTTTAATCCATTATTAGTAATACATGAGTTGGTTTTTTGTGGTGTTTTGTTATATGGGTTTGTTGGGGTTTTTTTACTGTGTCTCAATTGTATCATATTCTTATTAAAATTAATTTTCTTTTTTTAGATAGTTCCAAGTTTGATAAATTTAGAATTTACAATTCAAAGATAACAATAAACAATAGTTTAAAATATTAATGCTTGTTTAGCAACATGAAACTTAAAAAAAACCTACTGGCAATTCATTCAGATTTCTTGCTTCTTATGCCAATGGTTTTACCCTTGACCTGGAAGGACCACACCCTCCAGGGATTTGTGGTAATTACATTTCAGACTTAAATCATCTCCTCAGAGCAAAGACTGCCAATTGAATCACATTGTGCTGAACTGCATAAAAATTATGCCAAATTATGTGCAGATACATTAAAAGCAACTTGTTATAAAAAGGTAAGTGGCAGAGTATATTGTACTATAAAATAAAGTTAGTTGTATAAGAGGTAGTTTCACAGGAAACTGTGAAATGTATATAATGATTGTCTCCCACAATGAGGTCTATTTCAAATAGTTTATGGAAGGAAAAAACAGAAGTAAGAATATGTTTATAACTCTTTGTGAGTATTTTGCCATTGGCTTATACACCCATAGCTGGAAAGGACTTCATAGCTGCTCTTTTCTCACAAACCTTCTCCTCTAACTGACTCCAACTCTAGGTCTGTTGCAACTCATCTAATGAGACTGCAAAATTGCCTGCTGCTAGTTTTACTTTTACTTTAATGTGTGTTATGTAGTTAGGACAAACATTGGTGAAAACATGGTTGGCATTTAATGGTCCAGAGACTACTTGGAGACTGGTAAAGTGGGGATCTGTCCTGTTTGAGATATTTTATTTATACCTGGATGAGGTGACTGGAATACGTCCTTGTCAAGTTTGCAGATAACATCAGTTTCATTGCTGTTCAGCAATATTCTAACCAGAAAACAGTTTCACCTACAAGTACAAAAGCTATAGTTTGCACTTCTCCAATAAAAATACTAAGCACTTTTCATAAGTAATTGATGAAAAATGTCTCTCTGAACATAATGGATGAAATTGTTCATAACTCAGTGATGTGTTTTCAAGCAACACGTGCTCATCAGTTTGTCTCTCATAATTTTAGGTTCTCAATATGAACTGGTTCAATAAACACATTAATTCTAGTTTATGCTGCCACTTCTCCCTTTTAAATTTCAAGAAACAAAGTTAGTATTTGTACTGCAAGCTTCTAAATTGAAACACACATCAAATTTTGTGTCTTTAATTTCCAAACAGAGATTACCGAAATAATCTATTATAGCTTTCCTTGGTTTGGCTACTAAACCTATTTCCCTAGAGCTCTAGTCTGAACATAATGTTTATTGTTATTGAAACGTAATAACCTCTTAACTTTCTGAAAGAGTCAAAAACTTTCACGTGCACAGAAGACAATAGGTTCCAGGAAACAAGTTATCCATTATTTGAGCTGAGATCTCAGAAAAGGTGAATATGTGTTATCTGTGTCCATTGGATGCTAAAACCATGGTCTTTACTTAGCTTTGCTGTTCTTGCCTTGTAGATCAAAGAATCAATTAAACTTGCTGATTTGTCAGTCGAGCTAAGTGTCTTTGTGCTCCTCCAGGCTCTTGTAGACTATCTCTTTCCCAAATCTGTAGCTATTTTCCTAGGTTTGCTCACAGGACAGCAAAGCCTAGAGCAGCACGGGCAGGGCTAAAATGCTATTCTGTGCACCATCATCCCAAGGACTCAGCTTCCATTAGGCTGTGAATTATATTGAACATGAAAGGTATGATGAGTTTTAAAAAGAAATAAAAATCTATGGAACATACAGATGTGAAGCAAGATGCACTTTTCTGGCCACATGGTGATGGGTAGGATTTACTGAATTTCCTGTTTTCTTTTTTTCCTGGTAGACTTATTCTTTTAAAAGTGCACTAGAAGTGTTTTGAGGAAAGTCTTTAGATCACACTAAAAGGCAGTATAGCCTAAGAATTAAAAGTCTTTTTAACATTGAGGTATGTGTTGAGCTTATTGATCCCCCTAAAAACTTGAATGCAGACAGTGATGGCAAGACAATTTAAGCAAGTAGGGAATGCACTGGCAAAGTTTTAGATATAGAAAGATCTGGGAGGGGATGTTTCCACTCACACTTTTGATTAACCTAATTTAATTAGCAAAATTATCTTTTAGTCCTAGTTGAAGAACCCATGCCTTCCTGACAAATTAGACACACACCTCTCTAATCAGAGAATTAAAAAGCAGGGGGAAGAATATGAGAAAATACTGAAAAATAGAGAGGTTCCTTTAGGACAAGGGTCTCACACTGAAGATTGTATTTGGTTAAAGCAAATATGAAAAAAGGTCTAAAGAGGAAGCCAGAGGAATGTAGCAAAACAGAAGGAAGAAAGCTTCAGAGCAGGAAAGGTAATTTTTCTGGGGTTTTGTTTTGTCTCTTTTTTAATCCAGCATGTGTTCAATGCATTATTCTCTTTCAGAAAAAGAGAAAGTTATCTATTTCAAGTTACCTGTTTCATTTTGTTCTGGACTCAAAAAGATGCCGTCTTACATTTTCCCTCAGATTTCTCTCCTTTGGTCAGGAGTCACTTGGGAGCTGTGAGAATGGTACTCTAAAGTTCAGTAGTTACCTGCTGAGCAGAGCAACTCCACTGTAGCATTCAGAGTTACTGGGTTTTTTATTCCTCATACTCAGACACTTCCATCAGCCTCTGATGTTACTAGGTATTCTTTCTGAAATATTCATTTGTCAGACCAGAGTTGTTTGAGTAGTTATACTTGGAAAAAATAGAAGTACAATCCTTTCAGCTTCTTGTGCTCTATTTTTTCCTTTGTATTGAAAGGACAAATGCAAGCATTTTGTTGCAGTAACTGTTCAAATTCAGGGTACAGGCTTTACTTCACTGTTGTGAAAGTGCACATTTCAGATGTAAGAATAATTCCAGTTTTTTACTCTATTTTATGTGGACAGAGAAAGGATGAGAAACACCAATCTGTTGATTCTGCCAACCCGTCTGATTTTTACTTTTTCTTGCTATTTAGGGGGGTGGGAGAGGTGTTGCCAAAGTAGCTCACCTCCTGCTGTAAGTCAGTGATACTTTCACAACTTTCTCTTGATATCGTCCTCTGAAAGCAAATTATGAAAAAGAAGTATATATATTAAGAAATATTAATCTCAGTGAATGTTTCAGAATTTATAACCTTAAATTCATTGGCTGAATTATAAAAGGAGGAGATGTACACACATCTGTTCCCCCAACGACAACAAATAAGATCCAAGAGTATAAAGTAATTTTAATGCAGCAATTTTCTGGAATTTCAGTGTGAATTTCAAAGGTAGTTTGTCCCATGCTTCATTTTTAGCTATGATTGCAACTGAAAGGTGTGGTATATACCCATGGGAGATTTCAGACCTGATAATCCATAGGTAATCTGCAGGGGAACAGCTGATTTGACCCTGTTCTCCTTACAGTCTCCTTAGCAGTTTCCATTACAGTGTCCTCTGCCAGTACTGGTGTGCTGAGATCTCAATTTATTTCATGTGGAGCACAACTATGTATTTCCGATTTTTTGATCCAACCTGCCAAGCAGAACTACCAATCCCAGCCTGTGGTCTGCTGTCCACTTTCCCCTGGGCTGGATGGCATGGATATTGGAAAGAGTGTGCCTGAAATGCCACAGCTGGTCAAGTCCCACCAGAAGGGCCTGAGCTCTGTGCTTCAGGAGCAGCCCTCTTCCACGTCACCCGGGAGCTCTGGCAGCAGATCACACACAGGGGCCCACAAGACCTGCAGCATCCTTAACAGGTTTTAAGAAGCTGGTGAAGTCAGAGAGAGTGCTAAGGGAAAAGAGTCAGGCCAGGTATATCCTGTTTGTCATATATGGTTATGGCATGGGGAATGCTGGATGTGCGGCTGGGAGGAAGGTCTGGGGTGTGCCGCAGCAACATTTATAGAGATTAAGAAATACACAGTGCCTTTCAGAGAAACCTGATAGACAGGACTCTTTTGAGTTTTTTTATACTTTTCTTTATATTAAAAGATCTGCAGAAATAATCTTCACTTTTAATTCAGTTGAATTAAGAATTTATAAATAAACGTGATATAAATATATTATTAAAAACAAACAAAAAATCTTTTTAATATTTATTTTAAATTTCACTCCAGTTCCAGTAATAATAGAGGCAGATTCTAAGTATTCACAGTTATTTATGTGGTGGCATTTTGGACTAGACACCATGTCTAGTTAAATTTCACTATTCAAGAAGAAAAATAATGTATTATTGACAACAAAGCTTCACTTTGTGGACTCAAGGCTCTTTCTTTGTTGTTTCTATTCCTGATATTAAGCTGTAAGGCAAGTACCAACCCCATTAAAAGCTGCTTTCCAATTATTTGGTAAATATACTGTACAAGGAACTATCAACAACTTCAAAGATTAATTACTAGGCAAAATGAAGCTTGCATTTTTCAAGATAAGACAGAAATGCTGAAGGAATTGTATTATTACAGTACATGGCATGGTACTTATGTGCTGATGGTTGAGAAAAAACAGGAGACATAGGAAATTATAATGAAGAAATGGAGCTTATACTTCATTTTATTGGGCCTCTTTTTATAGGTATGGATCATGTATATCATGCATCATACTTACCTGCTTTAATTTTATTAAGCTAAAAATAATGTGGGGGAAAAAGGTCTATTTTTTTTTTCTTTTCTTCCTTCTCTTTCTTGCTTTATATTGATGTTATGGTTTCACTTTTGCATTACAAAATTCTCTGAACTGGGATTATCACCTCCTGTATATTTTCAGAGCACTTTGCACAGAGACACCAGCCTGGTTGAGGCTTGCAATGTTGTGAATAAAGACACACTGTTAGACTCACTGGGATGTTTCAGCTGTGTTAAACCACTTTGACAGCACAAAGCAAATGCAAATGCAAAGATAGTTGTGGTAGCTAGCTAAATCAGATTTATTAAAATTCTTATCCACTAGAGAAATCAAGGTGAATAAAGCATTTGGGTAAACTGCATCCAAATTCTCAATGGTAGACCGTTTACCGCAGGAAAAAAAAAAATTATAAATTGGAGAGAAGAGGGGGAATGTAGGTTAAAATTAAATTTAATAACATTTCTAAAAAAAATACAGCATAACCTTATATACCTAATATTTCTCTGGATCTAATCCTAGTCTTATGGTGGCAGTGCAAATATTGCTTTACACAGTAACCCCAGAAGTCTTCCAGAATACATTTTTCATCATAATTTTTTACTTTTTTTTAAATCACCATTTGTACTTTTTTTTTTTCAGTATTTCCTCTTTGATTGAGTTATAGAGTGGAACTGACTGATGTAATAGTTATCTGAAGTGTAAGCCTAAATCACAGAAATTCCACCTATTTAGTTTTTATCTTAAGCTAAAATGATACATCCAAATATTTTATATAAATTCTTGATTTAAATGTGTCATGCTTCATGGAAACTGAGGAACAATAAGGCCAGGTTGCCAGAAATGCACAAAACAGCTGACATCACAGCTCACTGAATATGAAAATTATTTTCAATTTTGTATATATGTATTCAAACCCCTGTCCTATTTTACATAACTATTTCACTACAATCAATCAATTTATTAGATTAAGAAACTGTTCCATAGGGATTCAGTATTATAACCTTTCTTGTGTAGAGAAAAACAATGTTTTTAATATTGTCCTAGTTGCTCCAATTTTGTCTTCAAAATACTTTTCTGCCTTAAAATAGTGCTATCCTTATTTCTTTCATTTTATCCCCTGATATGTGCTTTGTACTTGACTGAATTTCTTTTGCTATGTATCCTTCCTTTCTTTGCTCATTTCTTTCTTAAGGGTAGTATTCAAAAATTTTCAGCCTTCATCTGTCCTTAGCAAATTAGAATTTTCATTTGCATATTATATTTCCAAAGAATGCATGACAGTATAGATGGGATGGTTTTAAGGCATAAGCCTGGGACAGCCACAAGGAAAGAAATCATTAGTGAATTTTGCCTATCATCTTAAATTAATGCTACAAAAATCTTTATATATTACTTTAAAATTGTATTTTAGAAAAGCTTTAAAAATATCTTTTCCTACATTGTGGAAACAAAATAATACAAATTCCCTTAGTGACATAGGAAATACACATGGCATAAAAAATAACCAACCAACAAAACAGAGAATAAATCATGTGTTAAAGAACCTTGTAGGTAAACAAAATAAGTTTAATTTGCATGCTATTGCAGTATATTTGCTCTGTTATGTCTTGAGCTTGTTCTGCTATCTTTCGAGCTAGCTTACCAGAATTATTTATTTCTTCTATGAAAAAGTTTCTTTTTTCCTAGTCCTGCTGTGACTGTGTATATCAGACCTCCTGAGGCTAGCACAAATCAAGAATGACACATGTCATTTACAGAAAAAAAATTCTCTTCATGGATTTAATAAGCTAAATCATAATTTTTTAAAGCTTGTGAAAAACCATATTTTGCATATAAACCTCTGTTGCATTGTTATGCTTATTCTTCCTCCCCTCTTCAATTTTGCCATTTATTAATCACATCTTTTTGTTTGATCCTCTCTTAAAAATTTCATGAATGGAACCATGACTGTCAAAGGAGATCAATGATAAGAATATAACGTAACTCATGCTTTCCTGGAGAGATGAATCTAGACCACCTGTCCTCGTATGGATGATCCGAGATATATTTAGGGAGAGCACAGAAGCCTGATCCCTGGCTGTGATCCACTCCCATCACTGCTTCTCCGAGTTCACATTTATTGTATTAGGGATTCTAACATGTCTCTCTTTGCCTATTCCTTGCAGTATACATTTATTAATTAATTGTTCATTCACCCATGAATTTGAACCTGCTTACACTGGCTGGGTCTATTATTTCCTATGACAGCATGTTCCAAAATTTTATTTCCTGCTGTGTAAAGCAACACTTTTTTTATTTGTTTTAAACTGCTTTCATTGAGGTTATTCTAAGTGTATTGTTATGGTATTTGATGAATGAAAACTCCTGTTCATTAATCTAACACCCTAATAATTTTGTAGACCTGAGTCTGTCAACTGTTCTGTCTCCAAACCAAAGCCCTAGACTTAGTTCCAAAAGTCCCAAACAAAATGATCAAAGTATGGAACAGCCATGTGGGAGGGACAGATCATATACTGTCTCATATCACTAATCTTTGATATGCCTTTTGAGTGTGTTCAGAATTACAGAATAGCTGAGGTTGGGGGGGACCTCGGGACATCATCTGGCCCATCCACCCTGCTCTAGTAGTGAATTATGAGGAAGAACACCTAGTCCATCCCAAACAAATTCCAGCATGAAGACAATACTTAATCTCTAAGCCCATGTGGGATGTTAATGTCACTGGGCATATGCGGTACAGGTCTGGAGATGCCAAAAAAAGATTTCTGGAATGACATCAAGGCAAAAATATTGAGTTTTTGTAAAGGCTTGTCTGGCTTCTCCATTCCATTCACTTAGGCACCAGTCCCTATTTCCATCTGCCATTAAATCATCTTTTAATAGAAAACCTGACTGTAGGCTCTGCATGCTACTGTGGTGTCTTTTGCATATAGAGGTGGACAGTGTGTTCACCTATGTATGTGATTCATTCATAGACATACCCATGATGTGTGTTTGTGAATGTATGTGCTTACAACTGAGAACCCATCTAACAACATTCTTTTCTCCTGTTTCAGAGTCAGCACCTGAACTCTGATTTGCTTTGGGATGTCCAGTGGCCTTTGTCTTAATCAAGACTTTCCAGCAATCACACTATTTTCTTTAAAAGATGTCAGAAGTCCACAATTATGTGACAGTACAGAAGAAATGCCTATAAAGAACAAACTGCAAGTGAGAGCTGCAGGACCATGCAAAATACTTCCTGTGACTCCATTGTTAATCAGTTTATAAATCTGAATTTTGGAGGACAATTTCTAGTTAAAGACACAAAAGAGCTAAATGATTGTACTACAGCAACTCTGGCACCTGTCACCATTGGTGAACACTGGATATCATGGGAAGATTGTATCAGATTCATCATTTACAGTTGATATGACTCATGGAATTTGTATCACAGCTGAGTACTGTGAGACATTATACAATAGCATACAATTGGCACAATGATCTCAAAGGTAGATATCAAAGGTGTGCAAAAGTGGGACAAGATGCAGCAGGAGTTCAAAATGTCAACCTACAGACAAGAAAAGGGCTCGCTCTAGTGGTACAAGCCAGCAAAACAACAAAAATGCTCTACCTGGATGTCGAGGTCTCATAGCCTTAAGGAGCTGGGAAGAAATGGAGGTATGAGACTAAAGAAAAACAGGGTGAATAAATTGTAAAAACCCAGAAAAATGTGCAAATTCCATGATTGGTAATGTTTCAGGGGACCTGTTTGACAGCTCTGCACTGGATCATCACAGGCTAAATTAGGAAATCTTCTTCCAACCATACCACACAAACATGGCTTGCTTTGGCAGTCAGAAGGGTACTTCTCGGTCCCTTCTCTGGCTCCATGAGAACACCTGGACAGACAGCCCAAACATGCTTGTATCACCATGTCACTTCCTTTATGAGATCTGAGAGTAATGGCACTTCCTAGCACATCATAACAGCTTATATGCAAACATATTCCCTATCCACAACAGGGTAATGCAGTATGTTTGCTCTCTTGCTTGAAAGACAGAACAACAGCTGAAATGGATACTCCACTACTTGGTATCACAATGCAGTTTCTCCTAACAGCTTTTAGTGTCTAATTCTATTTTATTGCTTTCTCATTGCCACTGGCACAGTGACATTTATTATTATTTAAAATAATTTGATTATTGGTAAAGCATTTTCAGAATACCTCCTTTTTTTTTCAGAAAAAAGTGTTGATTTT
>VYZP01045504.1:2882-14387 GCA_013400635.1 Hypocryptadius cinnamomeus
AAAAAAAAAAAAACTTACTGAAAGACCTCAGCTGAATTCAGTGAATTGTCCTGGCTCCATGCAAGGCAAGAAGCTTCCACCCTTGGAATGTCCTTCCCTATCTATAGGTACAGAACTCTTTCCAGCTTCTACTGAGCTCACTGAAAGTCCTGTGATTAATTTCATCACAAGTGGGAGCCAGACAGAAATATGGTCAGTTTGATGAAAATGCAATGCATATGTTAAAATAAAGTAGGATCACATCTGCATTTTGTCCGCATGCTAAACAAGAATGTGATTTTTTTTGGTGCTGTTTTTGAAAAAAAATTAAATTTGACTGTTCTTTCCAAAGGAAACTTGGCAACAGTAAAATCTAGATGTAAAATCTGGTGGTTTAAAATTTCAGGCCACCAACATTGATTAAATAGTCTAAAAAGGTTTTCTTGCTCTGGGAAAGTCCATACAGACTGACACTTTTTCTTTTCCTTCAAATCTCGGATCAAAAAAATTAAAGTAATTTAAATCAAATATTTCAAGTGCCAACTTGGAGCAAATTTCTGTAGCCAAATGCAGATTTTTAATGGACATGCAGACTTCCACTGTGATAAAATCACAAATCATGGAAACAGTAATTCTGCCTCTACAGACGGGCAAACAGACCAACATACAGAAAGTGCATATCTCTGAAATACATTCATATATTTGCCTTTATAAGGGAAGAATTTATTACTCTTGAGGGGCATAGCCATAAGTGAATCATCGAGTATCTCTCTCGCATATGAAGACAGATGGCATATTTGTCTAAAGATGTGGCTTTTGTCTCTCATTCTCTCTCTCTGTGAGGGAGACTCATTTACAGCAAGGATTTATTCACCACTGCAGGATAAATGAGGATAAACGACACAAATGTATGTGTGTCTGTGAATATCTATTCACTACTCATAGTGAGAGTGATGAAACCACTGTGTCCTAAATATAGATGGGGAAGCATGTGACCATTAAAAAAAAAATCTCTGAATACTTTTTGGTTGATTATCTTCTGACTTTTGTTGTTTGTGCAAAAGCCTTTGCTATGGATGCTGTCATTCTTGCTATTTATTGTTAGTGGTTCAGCATTCTCATTGGTTGAATTATTCTATAGTACGTCATATAACTGAATTGGAATGGTGGATTTCAGAAATATCCCTCAGTTTCTGAGAAACAAAGAAATCTGGGAGACACTGATTACAGCCTGTAGAATAGTTGATCCCAATACAAACAACAAAGAAAATTTAGAAATCAACAACTTGTGCACTTTAGAGTATTTGGGACTGCTTTTATTATGGGTTTGGTTTTGGTTTTAGCATTTTTTTGCAATTTAACAGCCATGGCCTATTTTAAAAAGAACAGATTGGTGATGATGTAAACTGGATAGTTGTTTCCACATGCTCCAGATAATTTGAGAAGACAGTCACACCTTCAGTTGTTTTCTTAGGGCTACTTTTTAAACATTTGTACTATCTTAATCCAATTCAACTCCAATGAGAACAACAGATTTGAAACTTATTTTTTTGCATTTTTATGTATTTTTTGATACAGACATTGCCTAGGCTTTCAATTTCTTCATTCTGGTGTACTCTACTTTCTCTGGCTGGCTTATACATTAAGCAGGGCATGCAATGATCAGGGTACTTCAGCCCATGCTTAACTTCACTTGTATTCATAATGCCATGGATGGAATTCACACAGTTGAAATTAGGTATGTTAGTAAATAATCTGTCTGAATGGAGGCAGTGAACAATAAGAATAACTCTTTTAATGGAAAAGCTAATGTTTGTCAAGTGCCAAGCATCATAGGAAGGCAATATAGAAGATAGAATGTGCATGATTTTTAAGATGCCCAAATTTTAGGAATTCAGGTTAAGGTTTCCATGGTGATGCTATCTTCATCTACTTGCTTATGAACTTGGGTCTCTTCTGAGTTCCACCCACATAAAAGGATAGAACAGGGTCAAAGGTTTTCTGTGCATTTCCAAGTAAATTGCAACAGGAGGAATGACACTGTTCAACTTAAGTGTTTTGTATCTAACATGTCAAAGAATTTGTTTTTCTTTAATGTCCTCTTCTTTTCCTTAGTGTTCACTTCACAAAGGAAAACCCTGATTCAAAGGTGTAAATTGGAAAAAAATAACATATTTTATGCAAGATATATCCTTTAATACAGGCAACACAAGCTCAGTGTAAGCTACAGTGAACAGAAAGGAGGCTTATGCCACTTCTGCAGCAGGACAATCCTGAGGATTGTCCAAACAAACCTTTGTCCAGTTGTTTAAATTTGAAAGTAGTTACCCATGACCCTAAGTATCCTTGGAGAACAGTAAATCTCTGGCCTCTTTCTTGGCTTGCCTGCCTCACCTGCTAGTCCCCCAGAAGAATGCAACCTAACAGTTTGAACTGCAGGAGTAGTACAAAGAGAATAATGGTGACAATTTAGACCACAGATCTTTAGTTCAATGAAAAGTAAGTCAGCCTTTAGAAACATGTCACCCCACTCTGCACGTCACTTTGATTATCTAAGTTCCTCTGCTACATGAAGCATAAGGTTCCTTTTTCCACTTTGCATTTTCTTTGAGGCCTCTCTCTGCCCATTCAACCTGCAGGTTTTGCTCAGGTCCCAGCACCTGATGTCTGCCTCTGCTGGCTCTGGTTGTGGGCATCCTTTGCCCACTTGTTACATTTGCAAACAAGTCTCTTTGGGTTACCTTCCATGCCTCTGCATTCACATATGAGAATAATTTCCTATAAATATCTGCAAAACCTCTTCACTGTCCTCTGTCTTATTGCTCTCTAAAACTCTATCTATGAACAGCTCTAAATCAGCCAGACTGCTGGTGTGTTAATGCAACCACCTGTTATACCAGTCAGTTTTGGTTTGTTTTTATTTCATACTCACTTACACCCTTTTACACTGTCTCAGATACATCTGTATCTGTCTCTTACTATGATCATAATGTCCTTGGAAGCCAATATCTAATATAACAGAATCTTAATCTATGCCTAGTACAAACTCTAGGGTAACAGCATAAAAATGAATGAGGCAGTTATGCAGGAAATGTGCATCGTCATGAAATGATATCAGCTGTGATAGCATTGTCACAAAATGCAATCACTGCATAAAATACTGATCTCACTGACTGATCAAAGCTCTTTGACCTCAGTGAAACCCAGGAAATTGATCTTTGCCATCAGATAGACACGTGGTCTCAAGTAATTTTTTTTCTTCATTAACAATGATCAGAAACCTCCCTTTTTGAAGTGATTTTGATAATATCATTACCTGTTGACCTGGTAATATCATTACCTGTCTAATCTAGTCTTCATTTTCATATCTCACCTACCTGTTCTGCAGTGCAGAATTATATGTGTGTTTATATACTGCCAAAAATATTTATCACTGTTGTCAATAATTAATAATTATTGACAGTGACAATATTACATGAAGCACTTTGTCTGAATTAATATATAAATTAGAGGAGGTTATGCTGGTGAATAATCAAGAGTGTATTACATTTATCATGTTATCTGAAGCTAAGCAAACAATCCTTTTAGAAATACTGCTGTACAATACAAGCTGGCCAAAACCAGATTTGGACTTCAAAAATGCCCACTCATGTTTAGACTGAATATTCAACATTTCCTATTCTTTGTTTCATAAATATAAATAACCATTTGGA
The DNA here is from genome assembly GCA_013400635.1 of Hypocryptadius cinnamomeus. Lineage (NCBI taxonomy): Eukaryota > Metazoa > Chordata > Aves > Passeriformes > Zosteropidae > Hypocryptadius > Hypocryptadius cinnamomeus. Next base: position 6,575 of record VYZP01045504.1, read on the forward strand.
GGAAAATTCTTCCTAGAAACATGCATATCTCAAACTGGAAAAATAAGAAACATTTTTGAGAAGTGAAAAATGCTCTGTGATATGAACATGCTGCTTCTATTAACCCATTACTGCGTTTTCATTTTTTTTTTTGTTCATTTTACACTAAGCTCAGGGCGCCCAGTACATGAGAACATCTTCCTCCTTTTCTTTCCCAATGTCTCTTTCTATTTTTCCTCCAAAAACTCAGCACTCAGCAGGCATACCCGTGACATTAATTTAAAGCACCTTTTGACAGTCTCCTCATCATGGACAGGGCTGTTCTTTTGAAAAAGCAAAACTCACAGTCAATTTAAAGACCGTAAGCTATGGCCCGGGTTTCACGCGAAGCATCAGGCTTTCCCAGGTGTGAGAAGGGGTTCAGAGAAAGTTCAATTGCTCACAGCAAGACTGAAAAAGGGAAAGGAGCGAGAAAGAAGAGGTCTCCCCCCGCCCAACACACACGTCCATCTATCCCCGCCGTGCGTCCCCCTCGCCCCACGACTCCGCAGACCGTACCCCAAGCACATCGGAAATGGACCCGGCGAGGTCGGCGCAGCATGCACTCGCGGGAGGGAAAGGAAGGGAAGGGAAGGGAAAGGAAGGGAAAAGGGGATGCCTTCGCACGGTCTGATCATCGCCATAAAGAGTTAAAGAGAGAGTGAAATGGCTAACGTACACACACCCCGCTCCATACCGGAGAAGAGTCTCCCAGCTGAGGTTTATGCTCTGTGAGGACCAGGCTGAAACTGACCGCCCCCACGGCCACGCTGGACACCCCTAACCCTATCTCCAGCACGGAGAGCACCAGGAGGCTCCCGATGATCTGGCTGCTGGTGCACATCCTCCCTTGGTCATCCTTCCTTCCCGATCAGCCGGGGAAACCGCGCATCCTCCTCCTCCTCCTCGGGCGCTCCCGCGGCCCTAAGTCGCCCCCAAACTTTTCTTCCTTCGCAGGCAGCCGGGGCGGAGCGGCGCATCCGCGGCCGCCGGGCGCTACCGAGGGTCGGCGGGGCGGCCCCGGCGNGAAAGTCGACCTTGTCCGCTCTCCTCCTGCGCTCTCATTGGAATGACCTCACCGGGATTTTTTCCCCCCCGTTCTTGTTTCTCTCCCCCTTCTCTTCCAGGGCTGGGGGCGGGGGGTTGAGGAGTGTGGCGAGCCCAACCCGGCTATACTTATATATGAATCCAGACCCAATGCACGGGCAAGGCGCACGGTAGCCCCGCCCCAGGGCCACAAGGCTCGGCACCTTCCCCGGTCCTCCCCCGGCACATCGCTCGCACACCTCCGCCGTCCCGCGGCGGCCGGGCTGGCGGCGGGACGCGGGAGCCGATGCCGGCGGCAGGCGGACGCTTGAGAGGTGACCCTGCCCGCAGTGGGGGTCCGCAGGCCTCCCTCCTCCCGGGTGCTGCTGTCAAAATTCAGGAGGAAGCTCGTCTTGCTCTTGTATCAGTTAAAGGGTTGGAGTATGCTGTGTCTCACCACCGCAAAACTCTGGTCTTCTGCAAAACCCCACTGCCAAAATTTCAGACGATTTCTGTAGCCATTGTTTTCACTCACAATGGCCAGAACTGTGTCAGTCCCAAAGCAAATAAGCAATAAAGCAAAATAGAACAAGAGATTCAGGGGTGCTAACTTGAGCCTTGCTGGATTGCTTGATACCAGTCTTTATTACTGTGCTTAGATACAGAGGATGTTTTGCCACTCTGACTACAGTTTTACAATCCAGATGTGCTACACAGCGTGGTAACACACAGACACTCAATCTAGCACCTTGGCTTTCCTAAATACAGATCACCAACATTTGGATATTTACATTAACAAGAGGGCAAAAGAATGACATAGACAATTATATCTCCCAAGTCTGTACCAGGATTCAAAAAATATTGGCATCCTGCAGGATTTAATTATTTCCTCTATATTCATGCTATGTTTTTTATTCTGAAACTTATATGGAATCTTTCCTTTTATCAAAAAATCTGAAATTCTTAACTTGCATATAAATCCTGCACTCAGATGTCAGAATCCAGAATGCCAGTCTAGACTCGTCCAGTATTTCATGGTGCAATTTGGTAGCAAGAGCATAGGATTAGCGAGGTCCTGACTGAATAGTTTTCTTTGGACTTCACAACCTATCTTGTGTTTTGATAATAGCTGTTATATACACTTGAGAAGATTGGATCCACCATTGCAGGTCAGAGTTTAGTTCTCATTTGTAGAAATCTTCAACACTTAATTGTGGTGAGTGGAGATAGACTGGCATCAAAGTCTGTCACCTTACGGTGTTTATGCTTTTTAGGTATCCAAGAGCAAGAGTAAGAGGTCCTGAGTCAGGATCTTAATGCTTTCCAGTTTAATATTTAATCTGTTTCCTATTTTCTCACACTCTTCCCACTTCACAGAAGCAAAACAGTTGACTACATCTAAAGGAAAGCTCTGTTATAGTTAAAGCTGAATTGCCCCTTTTCATCTCTTATGTTTTAAATGGTACCTGACATCTCTTATCATTAAAAATCAAGGCACAGCATAAAAGTTCCTAAGCTACTATATTTATGTAGGAGGATGGAGAAAGCACAGATTTTCAAGTACCCACATGGGTGTAGGAAGGTGTTTCTGCAATGACAGTATCCTTATTATGTCAGATTGTTATAAATGCTGAAGTGTGCTAAGGTGCAATGATTTTACTGCTCAGAGTATATTTTACTAGGTCTTTAAAATCCAGTGGTGATAAGAGGGGAGTTGCATAATGACAGACATAATTAATATATTTAATTCTTGCAGCCAGATAGAGAGCCTGTCACATCAGAATAGAGCTCATGTGACAGAAGTAAGATTTCCATAAACAGCTTGTTTTATGTAACATTTCCACTTCAGTCATAATAAGCTGTCAGAAAGATGGAGGGAAAGAGACCTTATGAAAAGTGTGCCCTAGATGGAGATCACTTCATGCAACAGTTAATAAAACAGAGATATAAAACTGGGGTCCAACAGCAGGAGAGGAAGTGCCCTGGGTGCCTGCTTTCTAGTCAGCTGGCTACAGAGAAGTGAAGAGCTAAGCAGAGTTAATGACTGCTCAGGAGGAGCACTCTTTCAAATAAAAACAGGAAGGAAACATAAAGTTCTAATCATTACTTTTTTAAAATTAAAAGGTACAGTCTTTGTCCATGTAACTTGTGTTTATTTGTACTATGGTGCTGCATTATTATTATTATGTGCTAATCTAGGCAATTAACTTTACACATGGGACTATTCATGCATATATTTCAGCACATGCTTTCATTTTTGCAACATTAAGTTGACTGCTTGCTGTATCAACTGGCTGGTTTTGAAATGTTTCCTGTATTTGTGATTCCAATAACAAAAATATTATGATGAAAGGAAAAAAAAGCGGGGGGAGGGGGGGAAGGGAAAAATCATTCAATATGCAGGCAAGTTTTCATTATAACTGCAGAAAGTCAAATACTAAAATCCCATCTCCAAAGTAAAATTAATTGGAGTCATGAGGGCTTTGGATCTTTTAATTTAAAATGTTGGATTCATGAACAAAAGACATCAATCTTATTCTTCTTGACTTTGAAGGAAAACTTTTTTTCTTCTCTTTTTTTTGTCATTGCAGACTTTAAAAATGGTTCATGATAAAAAAAATTCTAGTCATACAGCAGGATGAAGAATAATTGGGTGTCTAGTACTGGCAATCAAGAAATAGAAATCAGAGCAAAAACATTCATTTATACTTAGTCCCTTTTACATGTCTCTGATGACCAAGAGACCCTAACAAGGTTATAGCCTCTCTGTTGGAAATTGCGAGCTTTATGTAACACTTCTGAGCATGTATTCATAGCTGAGTACACTCTGTTCAAGTGGTTCAGTTTATTGATTTCCTAATTCCATGAGTCCCTAAAACAATATTGTAAAGATTTTTATTATGAATAAGAACTGGTCCTATAGCATTAAATTAGAACTCAGGCCATTGAATCCAATTCGGCCTAGGAATCTGTGACTAAAATTGAAACTGTGCACCATCCTGTGGCTGCTTAGAGGATGAGAAATGAACTGGTGCAGTCCAAGAGGGGAAATACTCCTTAAGTATTTGTGTTATTAATATGCAGGTATAAGGTAGCAATTTTGGACAAATAGACATAACTTTGAGTGATCTTGGAAGCTGGATTACTCTTCTACCTTATGGATTTATTTTCTAGTCAGTACCAAGCCTTATCAGTTGTGCTATCTTGGAATATTTCACATAGACTAAATGACTTCTACCAAGATGTTCTCTGGGAAATGGAAAAATTCAGCTTCAAGGGCAGCTTGCAAATCCTCTTCTCTTCACAAGTACCTTATGCTTTGAACTTACTTTGCAGATTCTATTTCTTTACACTTCTTTGTCACCTGCATCCCTTCAATTCAGTTTGACTGAAGAAAAACCAAGGAAAACCAGTACTCTGACAAACAGCTTTTAAGTGTTTGGGGTGACACACTGCCTTGGGTTCTACAAAGAGTTACCTATTGATTTTATTCTAAAACCAGCTGTATCAATTGCATCCTATCTATAGAAATATGTGCGAAACAGCCTTTAGAGCATTCCTTCTTTTTTTTACTTTTTTTCTTTCTTTTTTTTTTCTTTTGTTTTGTGCAGAATCAACTCTTAGTAAATTTTATTCCTTAGTTTGTTCATACTCTAAATTAGTATGTGCTGGTGTTCTAAAATGGGAGGAAAACCCAATGTAAAACTTGTACAGGAGAAGATAAGGGAGTGTCATTGATTTTGTCTGTTCAAAGTTCAATACACAGGCAAACGTTCTGCTGAATGAGTAGTTCAGGCTCAGTAAAGCTAGGATCTGTGTCACTGAAGTGACTGTTAAGCTTGTTAGGTCACAACTGTTTTTCTTCAATCAAGCATTAAGGCATTGGCTTGTAACACACACAAAAGAATCTGATTACATAATCTAAAAGCACTTGGCACATGGTTTCATTCTCACTCTTTGATTAGTTGCAGAAAATTATTCTACAGCTCTATAGTATATCTCATATCTGCACTCCTCAAGTTGTGGAACCATGGAGATGTGTTAGAGAGGATCAGCATGATCAGTTGGAGAGGATCAGCACATAGCAGCTCAGCAAAGAGAAAAACCATTGTCATGGACTGCCTTCTTGTACTGTACTCAATAATTATTCAATATACCAAGACACTGAGCATTTTGTTCAGACCATTCTGAAACCTGCCCACAACCAGGAAGAAACTGCACTTTTCAGTAATGCACTACCATACTAGGTGTGAGCATACAAAAATTCCAGATACAGTTCCTAGCTATGCCACATATATCTCACTGACATCTTCTGAACACATCTCATCTTGTCCTCTGCAACAAACTGAGTGTTTTCAAATGATATTCTTGTTGTCACTGCTGGCAAGAGTCTCCTCCAATTTACTCTGATGTTTGGGAATACTGATCTGAAAAAAAAAGGAACATGAATCTTTAATCCAAATAATTTATTCAATGCAATGACCAGGAAAAATCGTGACTTAGTTACCTTCTTTTTGTTTTATTGTCCTGGTTGGTTAGAGCATGGTGCTAATAACACCAGGGTTGCAGGTTTGATCCCTGTATGTGCCATTCACTTAAGAGTTGGACTCTTCTGCAATTTTGCAATTAACCTAGGATGTTCAAAACAAAGCAAAAGTGAGATAACATCATTATTGTCTTGCTATATAAACAGAATGTATAAAACAGTCTCTTCAGGATAGTAAATTAGTGTGTGCTTTGAATTGCATGACTTACATAACCTGTCTGACATTCTGCCATCTTTCAGTCTCTGCCCTTCCCTTTTTGGAGTAAGTTTTGTATTCCAGAGAAGCCCATTAAATCAAGATGTAATGAAACTCTTTTGATCTAAATGGAGTCAAAATATTTTCTGACAATGAAGACTGTAATAAAGCATTCTCAAACCTAAAAGACTGTGAAGCGGGTGTCTAACAACACCATGTTGTAGATTTGCCACTGAATTTTAGAATCCTGCAGCACTTTGAAGCAGTAAGGTTAGAAGGTGTCTTAGAAATATCAGCCTTCGTACAGTACAGCAGTCAAATGAGTTCAGATTTCACCTTATGAATAACACTTTTCTGAATGAGGATGAATCTAACACATGTACAGCTAAATGTGCACTGGATATGCTTTGCTGAATCAGAGTCATTACAGCTTCCATCACGTAGATTCCCAAAGCTCACATTTGCTTAAATGGGAGCACAGCCTGAATGAGGGCTAGAACAGACCTGCACATGTTAAGTGTCCTGACAGACTACATAACTCATGCATGAAAGGAGTTTGTGCTGCTACAGTGGCCAGGAATAGTTCCAACTCAGAAACTAGCACTCAAGAACCTCAGGACCAGTGTATGCTCCCATTTTTGGCATCCAATGCACTGTAGAAAAAGGCAGAGTCCAAGCTCCAGCTGTTGTCTCGTCATACTTTTTGGATGAGTCATGAAAGAGATAACAGCTGGCAGAACCCTGTTAAGGGCTCTAATCTGAAGCCTCACAGGATGGTTTTTCTTTTGAATAAGGACTGTGGTTATTTTTTTCCTTCACCAGTTCTTTTAATTAGACCAGAATTTATCTCCCACTGAGTAATTTTTTTCTAGTAATGAGATATATTGTGTTGAAAAAAGTCCTTGACCATGGGGCATCTGAGCTGTTACTTGAGAAGATTTGAAATGAGGTTTTCTTTTGTGGCATTGTTCTTTGAAAAACAATTGTTAAAATATTTTTGTCCAAGGTAGAGTAGAGAAAAAAAAATCATTAACAGTCTAAAATAAAAAAATAATGTATTTAGGGACTAAAGTTTAATTATTCACATTCTTTCAATGTTAGGCAAAAATAAGAATTAATGGTTGACAAAAATAATTTCCTTGAACTGAACATGCCTCCATCATCCCCTTTTCTCTGCCAAACTGTAACAATAATTTTTATCAAAACCACACTTCATGAAGAAAGTGAAGAAAGAGTCCAAAATAGTAAGCTTGGAGGGCACAGAGTTGAAAGAGTGATTTGTCAACATGCCTGGAATTCATGTTTTTTCTTGGACTATACCCAGCAATTTGTTAGTTACTGTAACACATGATGGAAGATCCGTAGTCTGACCCAATTCCTTGTCTAGTTAATAAAAAACTTACAACTGAATGAAATGTAAGTTGAATTGGGTATCAGTGTGTTATGGCTATTTGCTGGTCAACGCTTACAAACAATTCTTGCAGCTGAAAAAACACAGGGTATATTGCTAGACTAAAGTCCTGTTACATCCATCTATAAAACTCAGATTATTTTTCACCAGTAATATATGCAGATTGCTGACGGTTTAGCAGCAGCAGACCCAGTCTGGCTGGGGAAGTTGTCCAGTCACATCAGTGTCAGGGAATTAGGGGCTTGTGCAGAAATGACCAATGCTAACAGCAGGAAGAAGCCATAGTTACCCTGGCTCTTTCTTTCACTTGGTAAAGACACATTTGAGCTTTTTAGGAATATATGCTACAGATATGGTATTATAAATTAGGATTCTGGCCTTACAACTCTGAAAAGCAAGCATATCTGAAGCAAACATCCTTAGAGACATGTTTCTGGGCTGTTGGCTGCCCTTGGTGCATTTGGTTTCCACATGTTTTGGTCAGATCACACACATACCTGACAATACCAGGTCTCATAAACAAAATCTTTTTTCACCTAAGTACTGACATACTTCACACCAGGAGAACTCTGCTTACTCAGGTAAGTACTCTGCACGTGGTGAGAGAAGATACTGT